>JAUTDX010000938.1:0-79840 GCA_030844895.1 Ambrosia x helenae
TTGAATTTATTTTTTCATACAACTTAAAACAACCTCATCCAAGATTCTACTACCTTCACCTACAGAACGCCCACATTGTCGTACTAAAGATCACCATTATCAACTTGAATATTGGCCCTGTGGATGACTTACCCAAACCTTTCTCCAATTAAGTGAATAGTTTCGTTGCATAGAAGATTCAAAGGGACCCCTTGTACTTTTAGCCAAGCTATTCTTTTGAAAGGAAAGGATTGTCCCAACCAAACATCAACGGATTTGAAAAAAAATCCTCATTGGCCAAAGCTTTCCGTTTGACCTCATTAGCTTCAATCTCGTCCTTGAAACGTAATAGAACCGATAACCCACCAAGGACTTGTATACAACCCCCACACGACTCAACTCCCGAACCATGTTACCAATACTTTTCATTCTACTAACGTCCCAAACAGAAGCAACCAGTGAACGTCCGTGGCGATCATCGAACTCATTAATCAACTCGGGGATATCCACATGACTATCCTCTCCAACTCACTTCTTCTTAATGCCTGTTACCGTCTCTTTGAAAGACATAGAACCAAACATTCTTTTTTCAGGCATGGAATTTTGCTAATTATTTTTTTCTTTTTGTGTTTTTTTTATATCCTTTTTTCCAATGATTTGACTACAGCTTTAAGGAGCAAAAGTGACAACAATCCAAAGTCGAATTACCTAAAATGATAAAATTATAATACCAGAAATTATTTGAAAACTACAAAATAATAATGGTCTAATTTTAGGGCCATGTTATTTACACAACAAATAAAGGTACGTACGAGGTACGAGGACAATCAATGAACATACTAACTTGCAGTGTGTCAGTCTGAAAAGCAACCCATCTACGGGCCGTAGAGGCCTCTACGAGCCATAGATATCAAGGTTTGTTGGTTGCATTAAACCCCCTCTACGGCCCTGAAGGGATATGGTACCAAAATATCACCAAATACCATAATTACAAATTTACAAGTTGCGCCTAGCTAAAACTATACCCCGCCCATTTTACATCAGGCGGTAGAGTTAGTGCCCATCAGAAATAGGGACGCTGACTTACCCGCACGTTTACGTCAACAGAATAGCTAGCGCATAACATATAACGACACAGACTAACTCGTCCATTCTACGTCAGCGGAGGGACTGGCTCAATTTATATGCCGCCGATTTAACGTCAGCGGGACAAACATACTATGAAGCTTCTTCAGCAAGATATACAAAGCTACATCAACACGATTAAAAGATGCTTCTGGGGCAGCCTCGAGACACACACTCTTGCCCCAGGCAACTGTTCCTGATGCTGCAAGATGCCCATCAGAGTTCCCAGCTAATCAATGGCTGCGCTCAACCTGACAGTCAGAAAGGACAACGACGTGGCAGCCCCCCAGCCAAGATATCTCTCTGAAGACTTTTGCAACCCTCCAACTTGTCTCAGGTTCTCCTAGAAAGAGGATGATTACCCATCTCCCCATCTCAGCCAGTACGCAGACGCCACGTGTCCGCCGCCCACCAGCGTCCACTCGATGGACGCCAGGCGTATTTACATCAGGACGGTAACATCCCCCCTTTCCTCTCTTTTTTTATCAAAACCCACTTGCACCATTAGGCCAGAGACTTGGGCCGGAAACCTAGAGACACCTCTACCTGGGTTGGGCCCCATCAAGGGTACAGGACGGGTGAGAAAGTCGTGTATTGAGGTACTATAAAAGGAAAAGACCCTTATCCTTTTATGGGCATCCGATACTTACGAAATCTTTCACAGAAAAGACTACGAGCACATCGTACTTTTCCAACTCTTGTTTATTTGCTAACATTTAGAGGCTCGGCTCTTCTAACTTGTTGTCTCTAAACATCCTTGGTCTTGTCCTTAGACCTATCACATTTTATAAACATACCTTTTTGTAAATACCCCGTGCAATCGACTTTGATACCGCCGATGCACCACCTCCAACCCAGGAGGAAATCGACGAAATCAATAACGAATGGTATGAACGACAAAAGAAACTGCTAGACACCCAACTTGAGCGTCGACGCATTACAGGAAAAGCCATCATGGCTTCAACATCTAAAAGCATCAAAAATACCGATTGCTACCCGTCATGGGGAGGTCAGGGAAAACCCGTCGTACCCCATATTATATATTATCACAGAGAGTGTCTCCACCATTTTAATAACCACGCAACCACCGACCTGTCGCTCCCATACAGGCCAAAGGCGTTTGCAGATAAATCCAAATTCACAAGACGTATCACTCAAGCACCCATACCACCAAGGCAGCGCCTGCCGGCCAACGTCAAGTTATATGACGGCCTCACAGACCCCGACTACCACGTCGGCATTTTTAACCAAGACGAGGCCGTCATCGGATGGACCTTACCTGTCTGGTGCCACGTGTTTGACCCGACACTCTCCAGAGCAGCCAGGGTATGGTTAGACAACTTCCCCGTCGGAAGCATCTACAGCTATGAACAGCTGATAGATAAATTTTCACTTCACTTCAGTCAACAACGTCGCCACAAACGTGACAGAAGTCGGATCCTTCTCTGCAAACGCAGAGACACTGAACCGTCGAAGACTTCATCGTGCGGTTCAACAAAGAAGCACTCCAACTAGGAACCGGGGACGAGGCAACTCGAACCCTCCTTCCTAGCAAATGTCAATGATGACAACTTACAAAACACTCTTCAGGGTAAAGATGGTATTTCAAAGTCTTGGGAAGAGGTCGTCAGAATTTTGAAGCTCTACGCCGGAAACCAAAAAACAAAAAATCAGAACCAGCATGGGAGCACGAGCAATAATCGCAATCGCAATAACAACCAACCCTCCGTCTGGAGCCGCATCTCCGGAATCACTAACGAAGGAAGATACTCAACCTCAAGCGACGCCAGAAACATTATCGACAACAAAAAAACGCGCGACCAGCGCCACAGTAGCCGAATAAACCAAGACTGGACACCCCTGACAAAAACACCATCTCAGGTACTAGCCCAAGTTTTGTCAACCGGAGAAGTTGCGTTTAAAGTCCCAAAACCCATGGGAAATAACCGCAAAAATGTCGATAACACCCGATTTTGTGACTTCCATAAAGACGTGGGTCACGACACCGACAACTGCTATAGCCTCAAAATGGAGATAGATGCTGCCCTCCGTTCCGGCAAACTGACCAACCTCGTCAAACACGTGCGCGCTGGCACACGCAAAACTGAAGAACCACCAAAGCCAATCAAGGACATCAAAACACATCATGTCCGAGGCGCCTACTCAAGACAGTGTCATATGACACAACGTAACAAGCGCAAAGTTCAACCAGCCAGCGTCACCACCACGTCATGACTGGTAGAACGCTGAGAACAACAATAACTGGCGAGAAAGCCCAAGTCGTCCTCCCCAGTAGTACCGGGAGATGCAAAATCAACAACACCGCTCATCATCACAGCCCTGTTCGGCCACTATCCCACATACAAGATGATGTGCGATAGCGGGAGCAACTTCGACATTATGTACCAGCAATGCTTTGAACAGTTGGATGATGAGGACAAAGCGCGTCTTCAGCCAGACGCACCAATCGCTGGTTTCTTTAACGAGGTAATTCATCCCCTAGGCAAGTTTGACTTTACAGTCACCCTGGACGACGTGATCCATTCGCGCTCGGAGACATGCACATTCCATGTCATCCCAGCCACCTCATCATACGACATCTTATTAGGCCGACAAGGTCTTGCCAACTTTAACAGCAACGCATCCACCCCTCACCAAACCATTGGCTTCCCAACAACAACGGGGGTCGCGTACATACGAGGCAATCAGGAATGCCCCTTTACTACAGAACCAGTGGCGCAGACACCACCGTCTAAACCAGCCGTTACTAAAAATGAAAAATGGCTCATCAAACCATTGGTCATGGTCCTCAAAAAGAACGGATCTTGGTATCCAAACAAAGCATGCCCAAAGGACCACTACCCGCTGCCGGAAATCGATCTCAAGGTAGACTCTCTAGCGCCATTCAAATTCAAATGTTTCCTCGACGCTTATCGAGGATACCACCAAATACAAATGGCCTATGAAGACAAAGACAGAACTGCCTTCCGAACCGACAGAGGGGTGTACTGCTACAACAAAATGCCCTTCGGGCTCAAGAATGAAAGCGCAACCTATCAGCGCCTAATATACCAGGCTTTCATAAATCAGATCGGCGTCAATCTAGAAGTATACGTCGACGACCTGGTAATAAAAATCCGACAGGAAGACACAATGCTCCTGGACATCGAGCGCACCTTTGAACAACTGCGCAAAATCAAAATGAAACTTAATCCAGGCAAGTGTTCATTTGGGGTCGAAGAAGGCATGTTTCTGGGCGTCATCGTCACCAATGGTGGCTACAAACCAAATCCGGAAAAGGTGCAAGCCATCCAGCGCATGCCATTGCCCAGCTCCATCAAAGGCGTTCAGACACTAATGGGCCGCCTTGTCGCCCTTAACCGCTTCCTATCAAACTACGCATCAAAGTCTTTTCCGTTTGTTCGTACCTACGCATCAAAGTCTTTTCGTGAAATGAAACAATGTTTGACCTACTTGCCAACTCTTACGGCGCCTTTACCAGAAGAACCGCTAAGACTATACCTATCTGCTTCTGAAAAAGCGATAGGCGCAGTACTACTAGTCGAGCGCAACAAAGTTCAAACACCAATCTACTACATTAGTCGCACACTAGCAGACGCAAAGACCAGATACTCCACAATGGAAAAACTGGTCTTAGCATTAGTCCACGCATCCAAGCGTCTCAGGCGATACTTTCAAGGGCACCCAATCCACGTCTTAACAGACTACCGAATAAACACCGTGCTATCAAAACCAGAGTTATCCGGGCGCCTAGCAAAATAGGCAATCGAACTGGGCGCACACACCATTTTCTACAAGCCAAGACCAGCAATCAAGGGACAGGTTCTTGCGGATTTCATCGCAGAAATCCCCACATAAAGCATCGAAGAATGTCAAAATGAACAAAACCCAAAACCCATCCTAGATTAACGCGTCACATGGTCACTGTTCACTGACGGAGCTTCAAATGACCAAGGCGCATGAGCAGGCCTCAGGCTAGTCCGCCCTGATAACACAGAATTTACATACGTTGTGCGCCATGAATTTCCAAGCACAAACAATGAAGCAGAGTACGAAGCTTTCCTAGCAGGACTGCGCCTAGCCGACAAGATGAGCGCAAGACACCTTAAAGCCCACATGGACTCAATGCACATAGCAGGACACATCAATGGCATCTACGACGCTAAAGACCCAATTATGGCACAATATGTCGATCAGGCTAAGCTCCTAATCAGAAAATTCACAACTTGCACGGTCACCCACATCAACCGAAGTGGAAATAAAGAAGCGGATACCCTCAGTAAAATGGCATCCACAGCCTGGCCGCACATGGCCAAAGAGCTACGTATTGAAACCTTAGATCAACCATCGGTACCTATTCTACAGGTCAATGTATCACAAACAGGCGGCGGGTCATGGATGACCCCCATTCAAGCGTATCTAGCAACGGGCACTCTACCGCCCGAAAAAGCGGAAGCTAGAAAGATCCAGTACAAGTCAGAACACTATCAACTCATGCATGGTATCCTATACTGACGCTCCTACCTTGGTCCCCTCCTAAGATGCGTTGATTCCGCAAACGCCTCCTTCCTTGTCAAGGAAATCCACGAAGGCATATGCGGCATACACGCAGGACCAAGAATGGTCGTCGCCAAAATCATGAATGCTGGATACTACTGGCCAGGAATGCATCAGGACGCCGTAAAAATCTTGCGCACCTGCTTCAACTGCCAGCAACAAGCGCCAAATACCTTGCTCCCAAAGAATGGCCTGGTCCCAGTCACCGCAGCTTGGCCATTTCAAAAATGGGCCATGGACCTGGTCGGCCCACTCCCAATGGCCCCAGGAAAGATACAATATCTAATAGTCGCCGTCGACTATTTCACAAAATGGGTCGAAGCTAAGCCTCTAGCGAGGATCAGCGCCAAACACGTCAAAAAATTCATCTGGGAATTCATCATCTGCCGATTCGGACTGCCCATGGAAATCGTCACCGACAACGGAACACAGTTCGCAAATAAAAAAATCCAGGCATGGATAACACAAATGGGCGTCAACCAGATCTTCACATCCGTCGCCCACCCTTAAGGAAACGGACAGGTAGAACGTATCAACAGATCACTGGTTGAAGGTATAAAGACGCGCCTAGGCTCAAAGCGAACAGGTTGGGTCGATGAACTGCCGCACGTCTTGTGGGCACATCACACCCTCACAAAATCAAACACGGGTGAAACTCCGTTCAGCCTAACTTACGGCTCCGAAGCTGTAATCCCCGCAGAAATAAACTTTCCGTCCCCACGGGTCCTCAACGCAGCACAAACAGACAATAACAGAGAACTGCGCCTAAATCTAGACTTCCTAGACGAAAGACGTGAAATGGTGGTCATACGCGAGGCAAATTACAAAAAAACAGCTCGAGCGCTACTATAACTCCAAAGTCAAAAGATGTGCATTTGACATTGGGGACTACGTCCTAAGAGATAACAATGCTTCCCACTCAGAGCGTCCAGGGAAACTAGCGCCCAACTGGGAAGGCCCCTACAAAGTTCAAGAAATCTTAGGAAAAGGAGCATACGCACTAGAAAAGTTCGACGTAACACCTATACCGAGATCATGGAATGTAGTGCAGTTGCGCCCATGTTACTTATAAGTATCTCAGTCTTGGAATATATATCAATATCCTACATTTTGTTTACAACTGCGCAACCTTAACCTTTAGTTCTAACTTATGAAGTTAATTTACTCTTCATAACGGACGCCAACTTCACTTCTAACTTATGAAGTTAATTTACTCTTCATAAATTAGACGCCAACTTTTAGTCCTAACTTATGAAGTTAGTCTACTCTTCATAACGGATGCCAACTTCACTTCTAAGTTATCAAGTTAATTTACTCTTCATAATTTAGATACCAAGTTTCCCTTCTAAACTCACGAAGCTGATCTATTCTACAATCCTTCAATACAAGCATGAACAACACAAAAAGGTTCATATTTCATTCATGGAAAAAGACATATTTACATACACAAAGGTCTTTAAAAATTACAAGCATCAACCTACTGAGGAGGCTCATGGGCCGTTACCTAGCCCACTAGCTTTGCCAGCAGCTTAGGCAGCCGCCTCCTTTTCTACGTGTTCACGGCCCGCACGCTCAGGCTCCAATACCCAATGCCTAAAACGCGCAATGGGATCAGGATCTGACAAACATTTTCTAACAGTTTGGAGCACAGGGAACTTTATCTTTTCCAGCTCCTCCAACAGTGCCGCTTCAGTATTCATATCCTGGAAGGGTTGCGCCTCGATAGTAGCCCCATCCTTGGCGGCCAACAACCCTTCCAACCAGCCACTTTGCAATCCCGTAGTGCGCGCAGCGTCTACCACCTCCACCACTTGCTCACCCATCTTCGGCTCGTTCCAACAACAATCGAAGACCTGCAACAAAGATACAACTTCTATAAGAAAAAGCAAATTCTACCAAAGCAGGTAAAAGAGAAAGAAAGGAACTTACGGCAGATATACTGTCAGACATCATCCATAACACCTTCTCACAATAAGATTTCTGCGCGTCCAACATCAGCATCTTCTCCAGCAGCCAAGCTTCCTTCTCTTTCAGAAGGACATCAACCTGTCCCTCCAACTCTGAAACGCGTGTGGTCGCCCTCACCACATCATCATCCTTCTTCTTCAGTTGACCGGCAGCATCAGCATACTTGGAAGATAAATCCTCCAATTCCTTCTCTTTTGTGGCAACAATCTTATCCTGCGCAGACAAGTCTGATTCAGCTTTCTGCACCGCCAGTCAGCGGCGCTCAAGCTCCTTGTTTATGTTCGCAGAAGATTGCTCCCAAGTCTTCTGCTTCTCTACCCGCTTCAAAATCCCTCTGACGCAAATCCGACTCCAACTTCCGGATTTGCTCCACTAAACACTGCTTCACAGTCTCAAAAACACCTTTCTCTCTAGCCAGACGATCAGCCTCATTGGCAACTGTCACCTGCTCATCCAAGACTCATCCTCCCTGCGGCGAAGGGCATATATATTCCCCAGAGATTGTGTAAGATTAGTACACAATTCTGTAAAAATAGTGCTGCGGTTCTGAAAACGATGATGAGCGTGCTCCGCAGGGGGAGCGTGAAGTTTACAAACTCCTCAGCCACAAAGGGGCTGAGGAAACGACAACTCTCGGTTATACGCCTGCCAGGCGTATAGACCGGAGCATCTAACTTAAAGGCAGAGCCGCTAGAAGACGCCCCACCCCCTTTCAGACGCTCCTCTTCTTGAAGTTTTTTCTTCCTCTCTTCTTGCACCTGCTTGATAGAAGCTGGAACAGAACCTACAAGAAACAAGATCTATAAGAAAAGCCCAACAACTCACAACTGGAACGTATGCTATTCATAGGGCTTTCTTGCCAAACGGTTCACGAATAGGCGGAGGAGCAAGATCCATACCTGTTGCAGTACGCTCCTCAACATGAATGCCCTCAGGAGCGTCTTGTTGAACCGACTGAAAGTACTTGCGCTTGAGAGCTAGCACAAAATTTTCTATTCAGAAAAAAAAGAGGAGGTACACAACAAAAGTAAAGTTTATAACAAGATAGCAAACACTTACTTTGACCAGTCGTACCACCACTAGCACCACTAGCGCTGCTAGAACCTCCAGCTTGAGGCGCAGTAGCCCAAGCACTAGATCCACCACCTACAGTTCGACACGTACGATGGATTAGACTTGATGATGATCCACTAGACTCATCATCTGATAAAAAAACATAGTCAACCCCAGTAGCCGTGTGCGCAGACAACGGCTCCGGATTGACAGGGAAACCAACTTGCAGAAGGTTCTCAGACGCACCTTCCATCTGTGCAGGAATCAGGAAATTAACCTTCATCCTCTCCACACAAGAAACCTCACCCTCCGGGACCGCCACAAAAGCTATGCGCGAAACCCGGGCAGCAAAAAACTGGAACAGACGCTCACCTGCAAGACAAACAAGCGTTCACACTGTAAGTCCACAAAAAAACAACATAAAGAAGATGCAATACTTACCTTCCACCAGTTGCATACCTCCGTCCCCGTACGGAAGCACATCATATCCTTCTCAGATCCCCATCCGACTAACTCCCAACAGCCTCAGCATACCCTCATCACACTTCTCCAGGTCATCCAGACGTGTTGGATGCGCCACCAGTGTCTTAAACCACTCCTCTTCCTGAAAGTCGTTCAGAATCTCAAACGAGGGCACCTTCTGCCCAGCACCGAGTTCGAGCCACGTCATCTCAGCCGGTATTGCCTCCTTCTTCAAATAAAAGAAGCACCTCTTCCAATCTCGAAGACTCTTCGGCGAGCTCTTCGGCACCACCACAGTGATGGCCTTTGATCTCTCCACAAATGAGATCCATCCAGTCTCCTTCACCTCTAGCTTGTAGAACACGTTGAAATAATCGAACGTCGGCTCCATCCTCGGAGCCCTACAAGTCTCTTTGAAATGCATTATCCTCATTACCCCAAAAGGGCTCATCTGAGAAATGCATCCCATACTCCTGCAAAAAGAAGGCTTCATAAAGACACATCCTGTCGTCAGGACAATCTATTGTTGTCTTGCCCTTCTCCGGCAACTCCGGTTCCTAATCCCGGAGGACATTAAACTTATGGAGAAGAGCCCTATATTTATCTTTAGACCACCCAATTTGTGCCTCCCTTATCGTCATCCCAGGTCTCTTTTCATCGAAAGACATGTCTAAAAAGGAAAGGAAAACAAAGAAATTTGAAGAAAATGTGTAAAGGTTTCACCGGAATTCGATAGAAGAATCACCGGAGAAAGAACAGGTTTGGAAACGTAAAGTTTCAAAGAAAAAAGGAACCTCTTATTTATACCCATCGCATTTATTGCGATGGCAGGAAGAGTAATCATCACATGCGAAAAAGCAGGAAGTTGGTCCACTCATAGCTAGACAAGTCAGCAAACCCACGTGACGTTCGGCACATGCGTCGCGCGTGCACCACTTGCCTGACGGTTAACATACCAAACAGCTGTCAAAACACACCGATGAGCGACACGTGTACGCCCATGTTCAAACTCCTCAACCAACAGCTGTCTAAACAAAACCGATGAGCGACACGTGTACACCCACGTTCAGACTTATAACTACCAGTTGTCTATACACCACAGAGAAACCACACGTGGTGGCTAGCAACTGCTGAGCTACAGAACGTGTCAGACACGTTCTCCACAAGTGTACGAACTGTCAGACACGTCCTATCACATACAAACATTCCCGCCATTGAATTCACATAGAATTCAAAACGACAAATTCAATGCGTAATAACTACACTTCCGTAAACGCAGAATCAGACAAAAAATTACTTTTTTTTCATTTTTTAGATGCGTTTCACGGCCCGACGCTTTATCAAGCGTCCGTAATATGAAAATTTTCAACATTTTCTCCTTTTAGATGCGCTTCAAGGCCCGACGCCTAATCAGGCATCCCGTCAGCGCAAGGCAGAAAATTTTCGACATTTTCTCCTTTAACACGCGCTTCAAAGCACGACGCCTAATCTGGCGTCATGCCTACGCCAGGATGAACAAATCTCAAGATTGTTCTTTTTCTCATTATTTCAGATGCGTAGCAAGGCAATACACCTATACCACTGGATCTCTCATTCCGTCATACGCTCGCAGATTGATCACTGTGCGTGCACCAGTTAACGATGTCATAAACTTACATGTCCACTTTGTTACATGAAAACCCAGTGACGACTGGATTTAGCTCAAAATACACATTTAAACATTTATTCCTTCAAAAACTCTACAAACGAGTCCAGCACTCCCTTCTCAAAGGAAAAAGACAGCACTGGACTGGGGGGACTTGAAGGGATATAGTACCAAAATATCACCAAATACCATATTACAAACTTACAAGTTGCGCCTAGCTAAAACTATACCCGCCCGTTTTACGTCAACGGTAGAGTTAGCACCCATCAGAAATAGGATGCTAACTCACCCGCACGTTTTACGTCAACAGAATAGCTAGCGCACAACATATAACGACGTAGACTAACCCGCCCGTTCTACGTCAGCGGAGGGACTGGCGTCCATTATATACCTCCCGTTTTACGTCAGTGGGACAAACATACTATGAAGCTTCTTCAGCAAGATAGACAAAGCTTCATCAACATGATTAAAAGATGTCTTCTAGGGCAGCCTCAAGACACACACTCCTGCCCCAGGCAACTGTTCCTGTCGCTACAGGCTGCCCGTCAGAGTTCCCAGCCAATCAATGGCTGCGCTCAACCTGACAGTCAGAAAGGACGACGACGTGGCGGCCTCCCAGCCAAGATAACTCTCTGAAGACTTTTGCAACCCTCCAACTTGTCTCATGTTCTTCTAGAAAGAGGATGATTACCCACAATATTATTAGGTGTGATAGTGTGAAGGTATGATAGGTGTGATAGCGTGAAGGTATTGTAACAGCCCAAGGTAACCCGTACCACGATATTGTCCGTTTCGCCGCAGCTCACGGTTTTGCATTGGTCTCACCCCCGAAAGACTGGCCAAAACGCGTCTGGTAGAGAAGGTTCCCCCACCCCTTATAAGGAAGTGTTTGTTCTCCTTCTCAACCGAGGTGGGATGCTACAATCCATCCCCCCCCCCCCCCCCTCCGCCCCTTAGGGAGCCCAGCGTCCTCACGGGCACAACTGGCACACCGATCCGGGCTCCGGCTCTGATACGAACTAGAACACGCCAAGGTAACCCGTACCACGATAAAAAATAACGTTGGAGGCTTTGGAACTTAGCTCATCATAAAAAATAAATACATTTTTTTTATTGTTTGGTGCCGTAGTGTTTAGTTAAAAAAGTTATAATTTTGATTTTTTTTCTCTTTTTTGGAATCGTTTTTTTATAATTTGTACACCCAACTCCCAACACCACTATTAGACACAATTCCCCATTTAATTAAACGCATGTTCTAGGATTATTGGTGATGGATTACCCTTGTTATAAGTTACACTTATATTACCGTATTAATTAACTCACAATACATTATCCTCGACTTGACTCACTTTACCGTATAATTATTTTCTCATTAAATAATTATACTAGGATCTTGTCAATTGATATTTCATTTTCCACACTCGACTCGACTCAGTTTACCATATATTTATTTTCCTATTAAATAAATATCTAGGACATTGCCGATTCGATGACATATTTACATTGTCAAGTTTACATACTTAACGTGATTTAAACGTGTAATCGTTATAGATTATTTAACGTTAATTCTCCCACGAATACTTTTTCAACACTTAGGCAAGTGTTACACATTCTTCACCCATAATTAATCTTATATATTTTAGTTCATAAAATATATATTTTCATGCAACATTTGACGCAATAACATAAATACGTATCTTGTAGTAAGTCATACAATATATACTTATTCGTCCATTTCACATTTTGTCCGTTGTCACGTCGTAATATAAATACGTCCATATTCGATCAATTGTATTTATATAGTCCCGCATCCCTAACAATACAAGTTGTTCATATATACATATACATATACATATATATATATATATATTGTAGTAATAGTTACTTGTCGACATAATATTATTTTTCCTACATCCAAAATATATATTTAGTTATTCTTCTTAAATTTCCAGTAATATGTTTTACTTGAAATTAATCATATTTAATTTCCACGTATTTTACTTGGAAACTTGCAAAATAACTTTTGTATTTACAACACCAAGACTTGGTTATTTTAACATAAAAATGCCCCAACAATTTTATATTCTCATAGATATAAAAATGTTTGTTTTTATAACGTACCACCAATTATTTAAATCATAACATTTGGAATAAAAACTTAGTTTTTGTTTTCCTTTTCATCTTTGAAATTTTATCCGATTCGGGGAGATTCTTCCCCCAACTAACGAAGAGATCTTGGCGGAATTGCCACATATGAAATTGAGCATAATTTTGCAAAGAAATAGCCCACTTGTTTGAGATGAGAAACATGCTCAATATCATTTGATTGAATAGTTGACTCAGTCCCTTTTTGTTTGGAAAAACCCTCACTTCAATTGGTATTTTTTTCACGAAAAGCACACGTGAGATAACAAATCCAGTGTTTTACTAAGATTTCGAATAGTGGTCCAGAATTCAAGTTGATTTTATTTTGCTTTTCCCTCAGAGAAAGAGGATAAAAAAATTCCCAACCATGGTCCTTACGGATCGGATCATCCCTATAATATTCAAAGATAAACTCCAGATATTTGAGATCTTTATATATTATTATAAAATTCTATTTTACAAAAATATATTTTATACAAAAATATTTTTTTTTGTAAGACTTGTAGATATTTTCATAA
This sequence comes from Ambrosia x helenae, assembly GCA_030844895.1. Lineage (NCBI taxonomy): Eukaryota > Viridiplantae > Streptophyta > Magnoliopsida > Asterales > Asteraceae > Ambrosia > Ambrosia x helenae. The sequence goes on from JAUTDX010000938.1 coordinate 13,474, forward strand.
TAAGTGTTGGAAAGTTACATCTTTTCATTTTTAACACTTTAACTTTCCAAAGTCACATTTTAGAGATAAGTTTCTCAAAGTGACATATTACACCCTTGAATTTTTAAAGTTACTTTTCAAACCTCTAACTTTATAAAATTTACGTATTATTCCCAAGACTTACAAAGATGACTTCAAAACTAGCAAACTTTAACATGTCAAAGTTTACAATAAGTGTTCTTTTCAGCGTCCAACACTTTATTAGTCTTCTATGGTCATTTTAAGTCTATTATCATGTTTGGTTTAAGGGTTAAAGTCCATTTGTTCACACTTGTGTTTTTAAAGTTTACAACTTCATTTTTGTGATTTTAACTTCTACACAACTTGCTACGTATTTTTCTTGTTAAATGGCGCTATTAGTCATAATAAGATGTTCATAACCATTTTTTAAGTGTATTAGGTGTTTCTTTATGTTTTTCATCCAAAACAACTTCTAAAAATACCAAAACTAGCTATCTTTTGTAACAATACTAGTAGGAATGCCCGCGCGTTGCGGCGGGTGTTTCGATTAATATCTGACTCAATTGTGATGTATGTTACAAACCGCCACCCATTCCGGGTTTCTAACATTTTATTTTTATATTGATGGTCTTCTTCTCTTGGAAAACGTTCTCATTCCTAGCTCGCCAAATAGACCAACACGCTATAACAATTATTCCATGAACAATGACCTTCTCCCATTTGTGTCCTCTCACTTCTTTCGAGATCTGCAGCAGGTCTCTAACCTCAAACGCAATGATAGGGCTGAGCCGACACCAGTTCCCAATGGTTGTTCACACTTCCTGAGCTACTGGACAGGCCGTAAACAGATGAACAACCGAATCGTACCCCCAGTCACACATATGGCAGTGCAGCGTCCCAACATGAATGTTTCGTTTAACCAGTTCAGTTTTAACCACAAGACAACCCATCTCGGCCCTCCAAACCATAATATTACACTTGCTAGGCACCCAGTTAACTCATTTTAACACGAACTCGGTCTGCTGCGGAGCTGAATTCTTCTGCAGCAGCCCTTTAACTTGTTGAATGCTGAAATGTTTGTTTTTGCCTTCTGTCCATCTCCAACTATCCATATTTGTAATAGCAAACAACAATCGATCAACAATAGCATTATACTATGTATAATTTAAGACTTAAGTTGAACAGTGAAAATAAGATGAACAATGCGGGTCTTCAATCTTAGCCGTTCATTTCTTGATCTGTGATGCATGTTGTTGTCCACGTGTACAGCTAGGTTTCCCTCCAGCTGTTTTTTCCCATCACTGCGATGCTTGATCTGTGATGATGTTGTTGTGCACGTGTGTACCTATGTTCCCTCCACCTGTGTTTTTACCCATTATCTCTCACGCGTGTCCAGCCATATAAACTCATCACATCATCATCACTTTCTTACAACATCACCGTCACAGAGAAAGCAAGAGAAGGGAGAGAGACAGAGAGAAACGGGAGTGAGAAGAGGGAGGAGTGCCGGTAGTCACCATCTCCACCGTTATTACACCACCACAACATCATAACCGTTAACAGGGAGACATAGAAAATGGAGAGGGAAGAGAGAGAAAGAGTGACCAGAGGGTTACCACGTACCTTCATACCATCACCACCGTTACACCACCAGACCATCATCATCGTCTAGAGAGAAATAGAAAATGGAGAGAAAGAGTCGGCCTATCACATTCCTTCTATGCCAATTTTGTGTGAAGGGTTTCTCATTAACCCAACTTAGCGTTAACATTAACATTAACAAATAGATGTGAACTTGGTTAATCGTAAAACTTGTAGGTCAGAGGGAAGAAAACTTTGATGGTGATGGTTTGAGAGGTCACTGACCTCTGGCGGGAGGTTGCCAGAAAGCTTTGCCAAAACACAGGTGAAGTAGAGAAGAAGGAAGAGAGTGTAGAGCTTGTAGAGAGAGAGAGAGAGTGTGTGTAGCCGGATAAGAGAGTGAGTGGCAGACAAAAGTTGACATCTGTTGCTTTAGCCCATAGACATGTTAGATCAGTACTTTTATTTTGAATTGTTAAGAATATTTGATTTATAAAGGTGATGGCATATATGATCACAACATTGTGTTGTTCAACAGAAACAAATTTATATCTCATTCTTTATATTTGTTATCATCACAAATTACCTAAGCGACTAAACATCACAAATGGAAGATATACGGACTAAACAACATTAGTTGCGACATGTATTCGCTTTCACTTTGGTGTATCGCTTTCACTTTGGTGTATTAAAATTCTTAGACGACAAATTTATTCGCAATAAATTATTTTTTGGTGTCATAAATTATATCGAGTGTTTGTATGATATTGTTACTAAATGAACCGATACCGATTGAATAATGTCATAAATTATATCGAGTGTCTGTATGATATTGTTACTAAATGAACCGATACCGATTGAACAACACTTTTACCAATCAATGTTAAACATCGCTTAGTTGGTATGCCAAGATCCGGTATCTTACTGGTACTGATGCATATTGAACTGGACCAATAATGATTGAAAGCGCGCTTCGCCAATAATGATCGAAAGCGCGCCGCAAAGCGCGCGTGAATTTACCTAGTTCAAAATTAATATATCTGTAATACTATAAAGCATATTCGAACAGTAAGCATCATTTGATATGCATGTTCAAACAATATCCATTTGATCGGCATATTCAAACAATATCTACCAATTGATTATTGGACTAATACACAAGCTTTGTTACCTAAAAACCATCATATATACATACACATGGATACATATATACATACATACAATCAGATACATAACTCGCAATTAACATATTAGATGAAGATATAGAATTCCTACTTAAAAAGTCTAAACAATTCTTGGTTTTTTTTTATTCTAAAACCGTCGGGTCAGAACCGACCCAACCCAGAACTGTTATTTTAGATATATCTAGAACCGGGAACTGACCCCTACTTCTAGAATGGTTCTGTTACAACTTACAAGGTTTTCGCGAGTCGGAACCACAAAACACTCACCCCTAGTTGTGTATTATGAGAAATAATATATATTTTTGTCATTTGGTCATTTTTAAACAACATAAACTATGAAAAACGGACACAAACAGTAACCAAAAGGTCATAATACTTGCAATCCTAAAACAATAAAAGCAGACCAAGCACTCAAATTCACTATGGGCTTCATTCCCATATCTCAAGTCTGACCCATGAATGTTGATGCCCAATCATTGAACTACCGAAACAATAGACAAACAATGCACTATTAAATGCATAGCTAAAAAGGAACCATTCAAACAACAAAAGCATAGGACACAAGTCGTATGATATATTATTAATAGTAATAATACCTGCTCTTGCGAGCGCTAGTAGTCAGCTCAGGAAGCAGACGCAGATGATGAAGATGGTACAAAGATCCTATCCCAAATCAACTCCTTCCCTGTGCACGCTCCCACAACTGAGCATCATCGATCGGATGTTGCGTGACCCCTTCCCCATACTTCTCGACCATTAGAGGCTATGTCGGCCACATCCAATATCTATTAGACGACATGATTTCCATTGATCTATAGCTAAATTCCCAAATTTGTTAGAACAGGCACTAACAAATTCCCGAATTTGTTAACCTACTATTCCATGAAAAGCTACTCTATTTTGAAGAGAAAAAAAATACGTGACTCAATTAAATCAATCGTCTGTAAGTTCTTAAAAATTGAAACATGACCACTGGATCTACATCATCATGAATTCAACCAAACAATTTGCTAAAGTTGGTATTTTAATCATGTTAGGCATACTTTTACACAATATGAACTTCAACTTGACATGGACTAAGAAAAGGACCAGTTTTAATCTAAAAATGTTCGACCCATTACCCGGCCCACCCATTTTGCCACCTTCAGTTTAAGATAAAAACACAATACAGTGACTGGTTTTGCAGGGTTTTGTCTAGGCACATTCTTTAAAAAGTCCTCTCCAAGAGTGACAAATGTAGCAGTTAAAAGACTATGTAAAAAAGATTAGAACTTCTTTATATTTAAACTGCATTAATTCTTTAAAATTTGTGACAGTCCTGTTATATAGCTTATTGTGTACATTTTATAATCTCAGTTGCTCGATCATATCTAATTTAAAATCATGGAGGAGCATTTGTATCATGATCTATTATTAGTACCACAGTCCACAAATAGTTGATATACAATCCAAATTGTCTTGTATGTTACTTAGCGTTATTACTATTAGCAGCAACAAATATTATACAACATGACAACTCACAGCAAAGCAAGTAGTTCATATTTTTTGAACAAAGTAAAGGAACACTTTCACACACATGCAAAATATAACAATAACAATAATAATGACGCCAGTAATAAACTAATATTAATAACAATTACTTACAAAGCATATCAAAGAGAAGCAGACCCCCTTCGCCAGATTCAATAATTCAGCAGCAAAACTTCATCAACATACAGGCCCACATCTAAACAAATAACACTAACAATTGGCTGTAATCTAACTATCATCTTAAAGGACAAACAACCCATCCAGTAATTGGATGTTGCCTACAGGAGATACATTGCAGGTATTAACGGGTCAGGTTGAGCAGAAACACTTTTTCTTCAAAAATTTTAAATTCTAAGTAAAGGGTGTGTGATAATATAGGAATGGATAGAAGAAATGGCGTATTATGCGAAAACTATTGATCTGAAGCATTTAGTGGAGATCGGTCTTGACGGGTTCTACGGTCGTTCAACGCCTAATAAGGTTCCATCTAATCCAAATACCTATTGTCAACAAGTGGGAACTGATTTTATCAGAAACCATCAGGTTCTTGGTGTTGATTTTGCTTCAGTTCATATTTATGCTGACTCTTGGTAAGTCAACTCAAAACGTCAACTTTTCTAAATAACAATCAAGGCAATAATGTTTCAATTCGTTGTGTCAATGGACATGTTGTTAGGGTTGCAAGAAGAGACATGGACTTGATGATTCCGACTACCATGATGAGCTTTAAACAATGGTATACATTTATCACTAAATCAGTATGAAAGAAACAAGCCAAGGAATCAACTTGAAGAGATGTATATACATAAACACACACAATATATATACATATATGCTACTTTGTGGATGCTTTTACATATAAATGATAATAATATATGTTAGATCATTATGAGGTGTTCATCAAATATGTAGGCATTAGCTAGATAGAAATATAGAACGTAAAGCACAAAAGAAATTAAGTAGTAATCAAATGCATTAAAAATCCGACATCCACAATCAAACACATCAAAAGTGATGTAAAACAAAGTAAAAAAAAGGAACCAACAGAGTAGCATTTCACAATAAGAGACCATAAAACAAAGGGAAAGGATCTGCGGACCGGGCTGTTTCTCATGAGAAAGAGGCTGCAGGCTTGACATAAGTAAATCCCTTGAAAGAGGTTTGCAGAAGTATTCGGGCGGGATGCAGGGGAGTCCAATAGTGGCATATCCGTCCAACGTTTATCAAAATTAGTGATGCATTGGTTTCCTGCAACTTCAGGTCAAAAAGTGGGCTGGATTTCTCGGGCATCTAACCTTTTCCAGTTTATTGACTTGAACCACTTGTGATGCTTTATCTCATGGCTTCCCGTTGATCCGTTTCCAAGCCTCTTGCTTGGATCCTTTTGCAGCAACTACAAAGAGAGGTATGTTGACTTTAGTGGTCAAATTAAATATAAGCTAAAATCAATTAACCTCAAATAAAATGCAGGTACCTTTAATTTATCCCTCACCATCTTTTTCTGTATTTTTTCTCGGTTACCTCCATGACATGGTGACTATTTAAGAAGAAACACTGATAAATAAGTAAGAAAACAGGATTATCAATGTGATTATAGTATTGAACAACGAATAATGAGAATTGTTGGGCAAAAATGACATTTACCAAGAAAACCTTACTATGGATTCCTCTTCAAACTCTTCACAACTATAAAAAAATAAACAGATTAGAATTACTTAATCAATTAGGTACAAATAAACAGATTAGACCTGAACATTTCTCCATATAAGTTCAGAAACCTCAAGTTGTAATTCGAAACCTTTTGCAATTCAACCTCCACGAAACTTGTAAAAACACAAAGAGAAAACATTTTTAAGAATCCAACAAAAAAAAATAAGTAAAACTATTACCTCTGTTGATTCGAGTCATCTTCCTGACTTGAATTCTCATCGCATAACAGTTTTCTTATTTTCTTTCGCCCTTTTATTTCTACCGTGAGCTTCAACAATCAAATTTACGGATAATAATAATTGGTAACGGAAGTATTAAAGTTCTGTGATGAAAAGGGGGGATTCAAGGGGGTTACGAATTGAACAAGCAAGTGGATTAACTTGAGGGTTAGGAAGTTGAAGAAGCCTGTGTGTTTAAGAGGAGGATGGATTATGGGGGCATTAAGGGAAACCATTTTTTTACTTTTAACTAAAATGTGAATACAAATTTACTAATATACCCTTCTAAGTGTCTTAATGTTCACCAAAGTTCCAATTATACCCTCATTATGTAAACATAAATCACTTGTGAATGTTGCTTCTTAAGTTGTACGGAATTGAAAATGACTATCCTAGCCGTCACTCTTCCTTAATAAGATAATATAGATAACATCACCAACCATCCTAAAACTCATATCTAAGTTCATATTTTTAAAGATCACACTTTGTTTTTAGAAAACACATAAGACCTTGTTTAGAAACTTTGGTTAAAAGCACCCCAAAAACAACTTGCAAGTTAAGCGCATAAGTAAATAAAACTTAAACAAGATGAGTTTTAAGAAACTTACTGCTAGCACAAGGCTAGGGAAGTCACAAATTTGGCTTTTAGCTTTTAAGGGTGAAAAAACTGTTTTTTAAATGTTAGAAATCCTGCCTTTAGACTTTTGGCTTTTGGAAATAAAAAATTACAAATCTGTCACCTATACAACCAATATTCACAATAAGTTAAGCTAAACACTTAAAAAATAGCAATCTATTGACTTTTTGACGTTTCTCATCCCAAAAGCTAATCCAAACACTTTTTTTAAAACTCATTTTCAAAAAGTTATAAGCTAATAAGCACTTCTGACCAAAAACATTTTTACATTTTCAAACTCAATCCCAAACACCCTCTTAATTCGTGTATGTCTTAATTGTGAGTGTGGCCCTTGATCCCAATTAATAGAGCAAGATAGTTCCAGCAGTAAAACAAGTGTTCTAATTGTGGAGTTCATCATTTAACTTTGGCTTCAGTATGGATAAAACTTGTACAAACATAACATTAGCCCATGGAAAAACTTATACCGGATCATGAAGTCTTGTTCAGTTCCTCTATAACGGCAAGAAGCTTTCAACATAACACTTGATTTGATTGAACATCATGGTTTTTGACCACATAATCGACCAAAGTTGTATGAATAATACAATATGTTCTTAGAATGGGCTTATACTATACCTGCCCGTCCAAATTTGCGATGCTTATTAAGCTGAACTATAAGTATAAGAAAACCAGCCAAACATATAACGATAAAGATTAAATAAAGAACACTTTAGTTACAATGATACTCAAATGGTCCACGTTGATTAACACATAAGCTTTGAGTTTACAACTTTCCCCCAGATGCCTAACCTCCAAAATATTCCGGTTGTCCCCATACTAACTAACTAGCCTACAAACATCACATAGCCCAACCATACGGATTAATGTCATAGTATTGGATCTGATGTTCCATGCTTCCATATCAATGGTAATGTATGCATAATGCTTAGCCTACTTTTGTATTTTGCATATTATCACAACCCAAATAGGCCAAGTTGGGCCTTTTATTTCTTTGACCAACCTTGTTCAAACTAATCACTGGACCCAACATTATTTTCGCCCAATTTAAAGATCTCAGTATCTCACTATGACTATACCAATTATTAAAATTGGGCTTTACCACACTCCCAAAAAAAAAAAAAAAAAAACAATACAAAACAAAATATTACAGGACCAGATCGATACATAACAAGTTAACCAAACCATCCATGTTGACTTCCATAACATTTTCCAGTTTTCGTTCTTTCTTTCTTAATGCCCAGATTTAGACACCCATTCTATAACTTTTGAGAAAACTAAATGATGTAACAGTACTGACAGTTGCGTTGCAAGTTGCTCCCACCCTAGACTTTGTCATCCCAAATAATTCCCTGCTGTTGAATTCAAACTGCCATCCCAAATAAATAATAAGTGCGCAATTGATCCGGCAACCATCTTCAAACCGTCATTGTATTATTAGCGTCCTTTGACCTTTGTTTGTTTATTTATTAGCGTCATATTTGCTGTTACTGTTTGATCTGCATCATGTATTTGCCATTTGATCCCATGCTTCATAATCACTCTACCCAACCATTGGTATTAATGTGGATATCAACATAAATTATGTTGTTCCTGCATATATGATTTTCAACACTTCCAATCTTGTGGTTATTCCAGAGTTCATTTTTATTTTGACCGAACAAATTGCTTACAGTACAGGAACTTTAACTGTGACCGACCACCATTCTAATTTAGTTTATAAAATATTGACCTTTTTTATTAACGACAAACAGTTGACCACTATCTTTAAACTGCTGACTTGCGTTGACTTGCTCAAGTAAACCCAGTTGACAAAATGTTCACAACCATCCATTTGCCAAGTTCCACACAATCCATCTAGAACATAGTATAATTTAGGAACACTGTATCAAAATGTGTTTGTAGGTAAAACACTATTTGACTTCATAAAAACATACATCAAAGAGACACCGACAAAGTGCAAACCTGAACTGCTAAGTAAGATGTAGAAACCACAACTACTGAATCACTCGTTGATGGAAGAACTTCCGTAGAATCATCAACCCTTGCCCTGTTCATCTATAAAGGCACCATGCTTTCAACATAACCCCCGATTTGATTGATCCGCGCGGTTGTTGACAACGGAAACTGATGCCCCGAAGTGAATTGTAAATCTTTAAAACATCTACTCTTCATGTTATAGATAGATACAGTATTCGCAATATTCCTAAACGACTTGCTCTTGAGAAAGATAATCTCGTCCATGTTAACAGACCCTGCTGGGAAAGGCTCACCTAGTTTGACCCAACACTCAGGAAACTTAATGATTTCCCTGACCCAAACACGACTTTCATAGTCCTGTAATATCCAAACATGCATCTCGTTGTTTTTCAACACACGGTCATGACAAACAACTCCGACACAGCCATTGATTTTTATGCAGAAAGGTTTGTTATCTTTAACGATACATTCACCATCCCTAAAATAACTTGTATCAGATACATAGGGAGCACCACCTTGAGGAGTGTTAATTATCAAAAAGTTTTCTGTCCTGAAGTCAAACCCCAAAATGTCATACGAATTTTCAAGCACTAGATGCACTACACTATTTACACAAACACTGCGGTAGTGGTTATACTGGTAGTGGTAGAAGAAATGATCCCAATTGATACTAGGAGGCTCCACATTGATGTTTCTCCAAGAATAGTTTGACATAGAGAAAACCATAACCTCGAGTGTTGCAGATTTAAAAGAGTTCTTGAGAATTAAAATCTTATGTTCGTTTCGAGACTCATCGAACCCAAATAAGAAACACCCCTTTCGCCAAGGGTCATTTATAATATCCTGAAAAGGACGAGGGAGGATAAAAATGTGATGAGTGCTAGGGTTAACAACGAAAACTTGAGGGTAATCGTAATCGTAATCGGAACGCCTTCTGACGCAAGCAAAACATAATAATCCGTTCAAGTGCTGGGCTTCAGTGACATCAGTAGAATAAACGTCGTCAAGTGTGATGAGATGAGTGAGGGGTCCACCGTCATGGGCGGCTGAGAAAAAGTGTTGTTTGCGACTAGAATTGTCGTAAACGGAAACGAATAAGGCGGAGCGGTGGGTAGCGATGGAGCGAGTGAAGTGGAGTTTGGGGAATGAAGGATGGGAGATGAGAGAGAGCCATGGTTTAGAGACAGACCTGAATCGGAGAATGGAGTTGACGGGGAGTCTGGAGAGGATCTCTTCGATGACTTCAACTGGGAGTATAGTGTTTGTTTTCTTGGCCAATCGGTCATCTGCCGTCGAATGTTCTTGTTCCTCCTCTGTTGTTAGGGTTTCCATAAAACTTTTTGTTGGTGAAGATTGAGCAACTAATGGTGGTAAAAAGAAATGTTGGGACAAGGGTTTCTTACTACTCTTTAACCATTTTTTTTTCCGGGCAAAATAGCGAAAATAGCCTTTGACCGGAGCAATTTGCGAAAATAGCCCCCCAAGCCTTTTTGGAGACCTCTCAGACCTCTTTGGAGACCTCTCAGACGTCTCCCGAGACGTCTGACGTCTCCCACTACAACCAATAACTCACCGCCACGTCATCACCCACCCACTCTCTCTTCTCTCTCAAATAATTACCTGTCCACTCCTTCTCTCTCCTCTCTCTCTCCCTCTCTCTCTCCCTTTCTCTCTCCTCTCTCTCTTCTCTCTCTGTCTTCCCAAAACGAAGACTGTATAAAAATTCTCCTCCTCCTTTATTATTCTGCAGAGAGAGATTGAAACACACACACACACTTGTGTATGTGCTCTGTTGAGAGCCCAACCGGAAGCAGCAATCGGACAGCCATGGCCGGCCGCCGCCGTCTCCGGTCACTATCTTCCTCCTTCGGTTATGATAATAATCCGGCGACTGTTTCTCTGTTTCCCAGCCCCATAACCCGTCTCTGGTGCGACTAATCAGTCACCCTCATCTTTTTCTGTTTTTGTTGGAATCCCTAGAACCCACCATAAACCGATAACCCATCTTGTTCTTCCCTTTGTTCCCCTGGGTCCACGTGGATAAAGAGGCTATTATTAAGTTATAACGTTTGGATAAGTAAATTGTAAGTATTACCTTAGACAAATGAACTTATTAAGTTATACGGTGACCAGAGCACCGTCGTGCTCCTCTCTGCTCCGTCGCGTCATCCGGGAGTCCACCGGATTCTCTTTCTTTGTAGCACACACACTCTCTCTCTCTCTCTCTCATCTCTAGTCTCTTTCTCTCTCTTCGTAAATGTGTGTGGGGTTTGTGCAAGTATTCAATAAACGGTGAGTTATTGGATGTTGGAGAGAGAAAGGGAGAGAGAAGGGTAATTATTAGAGAGATGAGGAGAGAAGGAGAGAGAGTGTGTGGGTGGTGACGTGGCGGTGAGTTATTGGTTGGAGTGGGAGAGTCTCGGGAGACGTCTGAGAGGTCTCCAAAGAGGCTTGGGGGGCTATTTTCGCAAAATGCTCCGGTCAAAGGCTATTTTCGCTATTTTCCCATTTAAACTTTTCTTTTTGGTATATTAAATTGGATAGAGTTAATGTACAAATGACATTTTTTTCGCACTTTTCCGTGCTCGCATTTATTTCATACGGAATGTCTTGTACAAGTTGTTAAAAGTGGCAGGTTCAGTTTTGGAAAAGGATATCTTGGCTCTTATTGTTTATCCTACTATCACTGGCGGACCCAGGAATTGTTTTCATGGGGTGCGGAATCTTTAAGCCACTGGGTTGTTCATCGATCAGGTGGTCCGGGTCAGGTCGGGTGCCAAAAATAATAAGAATAAAATTATATAATCAACAAAAGGAAACCAAAAGGCAAAACTAATTTAAATGTCGTTACATATGCATAACAAAATTCTAAAATCTAAAGTTGTGGATACATCTCGGCTAATCGTGTAACATTGGGAATTTTTCCTGAATCTTGAATTCAGGAAACATTTCGACTCTCACCCATCATCATTTATTGTACTATACTAAAACTTATTCCAACAAATTTTAGACATATCAAAGTTTATTTATAAACACAAAAACTCAATCCTTTAGCAAACATCTAATGGAAAAGAAAGGATCATACATCAGCAAAACAAAAAGACACAAACACAGCTCCAAACTATTGAAAATTCATTTTTACTCATGCACTAGTTATGAGACAAGATATTTTTATCTGATTATATCTTTTCTTTTCTTAAAGGATTTTTATGGACCACCCAGGTAGGTGGGCAACAAACTGCGCCGCCACCCCCATTCTGGATAGAAAAACCTAATCGAGAGAAAACAAATCCTCGCCCCTGAGGAGTCGAGAAGTTGTTGTGGACCACCCGCTGGACTCTCTTCAGAAACCTAATCGCCTGTGGTGCCAAATAAATATGTGGTGATGAGAGTGAGTAGGGACTAGAGATTGGTAACTGTGCGAATTAGTTTTTTTTTTCTAATAAATTAATTTAGAAAGATAAAAAAAACGATAAATTTATGACAATTGACTCAAAACATTTGTGATTCATTACAGCTCTAAAATAAGTATCTTTGGTTTAAAAAGACAAAAATATAAAATTAATAAATACTGAATAATTTATTATTATATGTCTTGTACTTGGTGAAATTAGCAGCTACTTTTTGACCAATAATTTATTCCATGTCTTGTACTTCTGCTTCTTCATTTTTCCATATCACCATAGCTTGACTGTTTGAGGTTTGGAAAACAAAACAAGAACCAATCTTCACTCATATTTTATCTTACACTATTTATACTCTTATCTTCACAGTAATTGCGATTAAAAACACTGGTTTCAAAGTCCAAAGGGTGTGATTGAAAATTTCCAAGGGGTGCGAACGGGATTAACGCGCGTATTTAACACTAAATTTTTTTTTTCAAGGGGGGCGCCCGCCCACCTTGGGATGACTTGGGTCCCGCCCCTGCCTACTATTTGGTTTATATGGAAATATCGTAATGCATAGAGAATTTCCTCGTTGCAGACATTAAGTCGCTTCTTATTTCTCCTTTTCTGGCTATTTCTAAAGTTAGTTACATGGTCTGTTGATAGGTAACATTACATAATTTTCAGGGTTAACATAATATAAAAAGAATAAAAATACGTTAAAATTTACACTACGTAGCAAAAGTTGAGGGGTAGCAAACGCCACCCCTCATTTTAATATATGTCCGCCATTGGTTACTCACATAGACTCACAAGCATCATATATGTAAGGTTAATCTACTGGTTAATTGGTTATATACATTTTTTTTGCTAGAGGGCAATGAGGTTGAAACTCATCAGCTTACATGACGTATATATTAAGGTGTGTGTTTGGACTTGTGTTTTGAAGCTCATTATTGTGACTGGTAAAGGCAATAATTAGTTTTTGATGTTTGGATAATCATGTCTTTACTAGTCATTTTATTTTTAAAGTCTTTTAACTTATCAACAATTGATGAACACTCATACAGTAGTTGATAAGGTTAACCTTAGAAAACAAATTTTCACACAAACACCATCTGGTTCAGTCTGTTTTATTACAGTGGATTAAAAATTCTAATTATTCAAAACCACATAATCAATTTTTACTTTAGACATTTGACAATTTAGACAGTTTTAAAGATAAAATGACATTGGAGGTTTGATAGGTGGATGGGGTTCAACATCTCTCATGCCTTGAAAAGAAGCAAGGCATTGCAGTTTGACATTTACGGGTCAAATATAGTCATTTTGAACTTGGAATTTAATGTGCATTCATTAGCTTTCATGAAAATACTAACCACCATCAAAACTATTATACAAACACAAACAGCCAGAAAAAACAGTGATCATATACGAGCATATAGCACGCATGCGGATAGACTATTTTTTGAGGCTTGTTGTCCAAGTCCCAGAAAACAGCCACAATGTTTCTGGCAGCTGAAGAAAGTAGGTCTGGAATTTTAGGAGTTTTATTCTTGTTAAAATGATAACGTCTAAGTATCCTAACAGCTGCTGTTATGTCTGTCATTGTTACTGAATCATGTAACAGTAGTACCAGCTGCATTTACAAATTCTTCCATGCCTAGCATTTACTATTTCAAATAATTCCCCTGCTATTTCATTGACTTGACTATGTATACATCAGATTCACAAATTGTATAATTCGAATAGTCTGCTGCATATTCAACAATTTCTAATCCTCCTAAATTTTTTTCTACATTTGAATAATTGACTATTCTTCTGGTCAGTGAACAATTACATGTGATCATGAAGAGTTAATTGAATCAAAATTCCTTGACAATTTCTAATCCTCCTACATTTTTTTCTACATCTGGATACCAGTTAGGTACATATAGTTAATTGAATCAAAAGTTCACATATTCATGTGATAGTGTTTTCTTTGCCAATTCAACAACTCAACAAGAGGTGGTCAACTAGGTGGAGTTGATAGCTTTTAATCAGCAACCTGGACTAAAATCAGGTTACTTGTGTGTTTTCACTACCTTTTTTTTTCAGAAATCAACACAATTTCATTCCACAACCATAACAAATCACAAGAAAATGACAGTTAGACGGGCAACAAGCCGCGCCGCTAGCCCCTTTTGGATTCACTACATGTTTCTGAATTTGAAATATTCTCATCTTGTTTTGTTGGTATTATTACCTAGCTATTTAAACTGTACATTGCAGAATCTTTTTGCATAAATCAGTACTTTCAAAGCATAGGAAAATTTATAACGGTTGGTATTACACTATTTAACAGCCAAGTCTAAATCACTAAATACCAATAACATGAAATGTGTCTTAATTAATCAAATCAATCATCGATAAAGGCATCCCAAAGAAAACAAAACAAAACTATGCAACTAAGTTTAATCACATCGTCAATATCATATTCAAATGGACCGGTCATGTATGGCCCTTCCCTTCGCTACTCGAGGGATCGCACCTTCCTTAAATACACATTTAATTAAATGTGATGGTGAGTTCTAATTAAATCATTTAAGTTAAAACATTCACTAATTTCGAACTCATGCCATTATATGCTCCTAATAAATACATGTTTATCTCATTCTATGTCCCTAACAAATATATGTTTATTTTGTTGGCCGTCCAAAAAAAAAAAAGAAATATATGTTTATCCCGGGCACCTCAACAACCCCATTCATCATTGGACACTTTCATATATAGGCAAGTCACATGTATTACAACTATGACAGATTGACAATCTTGTTTGTTTGACAAGTGCGTAGAAGCTCGAATTGTCTTAATCCTTATTGGGGATTTTTTTGGAACATCAACAGGTCCATTTGTTGAAAGTTTTTGCATAGTTTCACATGGTTAGCATTTCAAACCCGTCTATGGTTTACCCTACAATCAGGACTAGGACCACTAACCTAGAGTGATTCAGGACCTGGAGTAAATGGAGCGGACATGCGGACTATGAAAGATGGCAAAATTAATTAATTTATGGTTTTAAAATCTCTATATTTTACATTGATAATCTATTTTTTCAAAGAAAACCATTATAGTGTGATTTTGTTTGAATCTATTTTGGGTGGTTTTTTAGTCCGTTTGGTCCACCTAAGCCTAAACCTTGCCGTCAAAATTGACCCTACATCAATAATGCACTCACATTTAACACTAATAAAATACATGTAATCCATTCTGTTTGGTTGGAATCATAACAAGCCAGGTTAGTATAAAACTGCATCGATTTTGTGTAACAAACAATCCTTATAAAAAGATAGTGTAATTTAAAACGATTCGGTTTATGATTTAGCAAAACATGTCTAGGAACACAAGATCCAAAGGGGTTGATAACTTCATAAAAACATACATTAAAAAGACACCAACAAAGTACAAACCTGAACTGCTAAGTAACATGTAGAAACCAACTACTTAATCACTCGCTACTGGAAGAATTTCTTCAGAATCATTATTAAGCCGTGTCCTGCTCATCTATAAAGGCACCATGCTTTCAACATAACCCCCGATTTGACTGACCTCCATGGTTGTTGACAATGGAAATTGATGACCCGAAGCGAATTGTAAATCTTTAAAACATCTACTTTTTCTGTTATAGATAGATACACTATTCGCAACATTCCTGAACATCTTGCTCTTGCGGAAGATAACCTCGTCCATGTTAACAGAACCCGCTGGGAAAGGCATATCTAGTTTGATCCAAGACTTGGGAAACGTAATGATTTCTTTGATCCAAACACGGTTTTCATAGTCTTGTAATATCCAAATATGCATTTCATTTTTTTCCAACACATGATCATGACAAACAACTCCTATACAGCCATTGATGTTTATGAAGCAAGGTTCGTTATCTTTAAAGAGGAATTCGCCATCCTTAATGTACCGTGCATCAGATACATGTGGAGCAACCCCTTGAGGAGTGTTAATTATTGAAAACTTCTCTGTTTTCAAGTCAAACCCCAAAATGTCATACGATTCAGAAAGCATAAGATGCACTACACTATTCACACAAACACTGTAGTAGTAGCCGTACTTGTAGTGGCGGACCAGTCTATACCAATTAAAACCAACAGGAGGCTCCATATAGATCTTTCTCCATGAATAATCCGACATAGAGAAAATAATAATCTCCACTTTAGCAGATTTATAAGACTTCCTGAATGAAGGGTCGGAGATGCGTGAAAGCCATGGTTTGGAGACAGATCTGAATCGAAGAATGGATTTAACTGGGAGTCTGAGGATGATATCTTCAATGATTTCAACTGGGAACGAAACTTTTTTCTTCTTGGCAGATCGATCAACTGTTTTCTTCGTTGATTGTTCTCCTTCGTCTGTTAGGGTTTTCATTTTGTTGAGAAATAGGGGAACTAGTGGGAGTAGAAAGGTTGCAGGAGAAGGTTTCTTTAACACCAACCATTGTTTTTTATTTTCAATTTTTGATGTCTTTATATCGTGTTCGTTTGTTTAGTTAAACGAACAAAATTTCTTGTTTATGTTCGTTCATTTAATAAACGAACAAACACAAACGAACTTCCCATCAAACGGTTCACGAACTCTTCATCAAACGTTTAGTTCGTTTGCAGCCCGTTACAATGAAACAAACTAGGTTAGAGACATGTGAACTTCACGGTTAAACAAAAGATAAAATAAAAAGTGACAGGAGATATGTATAAATAAAATAACTTCATCGGATTTAATTAATTCTTTAAAAATAACATGAAGCACTATATCACGTGGTATGTAACTTTTGTTTGTGCACGAAGTATCTATGTTACCTTATTAAGAAGGAGATATGACTAAGATAGTAATTTTCTCTCAATTTTAAGATGGCATGTGAAGGGACATAACTATCATCTTCATATTTTACCACATTTCTTCCTTTTATGCCCATATGATACAACTTTTTATGACAATTTTACAACTACCTAATGCATATCATTGATGTCAAATGTTTCTGTAACTCTTCACCATTCATTCCAAGACATTAACAAACCACTCATTGAGTATGCAGTAACCATTCGTTAAGAAGACATTCATTCCTCTTTAATTCCTCATAATAATTCTCCCAATCATTACTTCTGCCCCTTAGGATCAATCGACCATTCTATATTAATCAAATCGAAGACCTTGAATGCGAACTTGAATGCTATAAAGTATGAAATTGAATATGCAATTGAAGGCACACTTGAAATCGACGTTTTCATCATGAGGATTTCATGATTGAGGGTGCAATTGAAACGCCGATTGCTATGAACGGAATTAATTATTGGCTGTTAATTGCAACCCTCCTAAAATTTTGCATAAATCATCCATTCTTCCTCTGTAATCACTGCAAGTCACAAGGAACCACCACTCTCCAAGTTGTTGCCCTATTCACATCGTTGTTGCCCTTATTTTTATGCGCCCTCAAGTCCAATCAGCACCGGGGTGTTAAAATCCCTGGTAATATCCGTGAATCTACCTTATTTTCTTTTCTTTTTTCCATTTTAGCAGTAAATCTTTTGGCGTAAATGATATCAAACCTAGACTCTTTTGACAAAAGCAATTGTAAGACCAAAATATGAAGATACGCATATTTGTTTTTGAAAACGCTTATATTTCTAGATCAGTTATAGATGAGTTGTGTTAATTCCTCTTTTTCGTAATTTCAGGCCTGACATGGTTGGTGCCTTTCTTATTTTAGTTTTTCATTTTTTTATTGAACCATTGAATATTTAGTTATTGAAAGTTTAGCTTTCAACTTGATCATGGGTATTCAAAGAATCGTCACATCGAATCTTTTTTGCTTCTGCACCTGCTTGATTCGAACCATTGTCAAATAAGAGGAAGAACAGAATCCCATTGCAAAGCAGAAATATGTAATGCCTCTGAGTGGTATCAAGAAATTATGTAAAACTTGAACCGAATGATAGAAACTCAGGTTGGTTCTTGAATTGCTTTTTTTTTTTATTTTTTTTTTTCTATTTTTAGTTTAATTGGTTAATTGATGGTTGACTTTGTTTAGTTTTATTTTTTAAGTTTTGATTTTTTATTTTGTTTTGTTCTGTTTTTTGATTTTTAAAAGTCTACATCATGATCCATAAGGTACGTAAAATAGGCTACATGTTACTGCCTTCATAGGTCTTGAATAGACACCGCCAACAGCAGCATATGTTTTTGCAGTCATTAAAATTGTTTTGTGTACAGGGCTTTAGGAAATAAGATTCCAACAGCGGAGACGTTGGCAACTAGGGGCATTTCGGTGGGAGACAGGAGGTGTAAGAGATGTGGTTCGGAGCTCGAATCGGTCAATCATATGGATTGGGTAAGGAATATCTATGTTTGATCATTAGAGTTAAAGGGGTGGGGGGCTTGGTGAATAATAATAATATCTTGGCGTTTGTGTGTTTTGGTGAATGTGTACATCGGGTGGGGGGGAGGGTTAGCGCCTTTTGTGAGTTTTGGCATGTGTGAAATTGGGACACTTGCATACATAATGGGTGCATATGGGTTGGCGCTAACGGTCCCGGTTGTGCATAGTCATTTCGTCAATATTTCTTTTCCAAAAGCTGTTGGTTTGGGGGGGGGGGGTATTTTATTTGCAAAGGATTTTGTAGCAGGTAGAAAATAAGGGTGGCCCTAAAAAGGAAGGTTACAAAGAAGCCATGAGTTTACTTGAGAAACAATCGAGAGATCTAGAGATTCAAGCGCATCATGCAAAGGCGTCTTCTGAAGCTAGTCAAGAACAGCAGAACATGCTGTACTATGCAATTTGGGATATGGAGACTTTACTTGCATGTAAACAAATAGCCGTAACTTTTCAAAGATCGTTATTCGTGTTTAAATATTACATCTTCCATTCTAATTGCTATACCTTCATTTCAAATGTTAAATAGACAAGATTCTGAGTTTAAATTGATATTGAAGTTATTCACTTAGGGAGAAAAAGTTCAATAACGGTCACTATATGAATAAAAATTTTAGTATTCTTTGCTTATGCATTTTGTGCACATAGTTATGCAGTCACCTTCTGATAATTTGTATGAAAATGTAATCAGTCAGCTACATGATCAACCAGAGAATTCACCAGGCCAAGAAGAAGAGCAAAATGGTTCAGTTAAGGCTCTTGCTGAATCAGATGATTCTTTTTGGTGTTTAGATGATATCCCAGGTAGCCTAAAACTCCATCACTTAGTTACAAACTAATTTAACATATTCTGTTGCTAAATGGCTTCTTATTACCGGTTGATCCCAAGAACTCCTTGGATAGTTCAAATAACAACAATACCCTTCTAAACAAATGTTAGAATCAAAGTCCCTTCAACTGTAATATTCTGTTGTGAGTGTAAAGAATGAGAATGAAACAACAATAAAAAAAGAGTAATGGTTGTGCAGTAGCAAACTGGTTCATTTATTCCATGCTTAATAATGCCTTAAATAGGCTAACATCAAAACAAAAACAGTAAAAGACTCCATAAACTTTACCTATTCAATAGGAAATATCCTAAAGACCCGTAGGACTAAAACAAACTAAAACAACTCCATGCAACGTACACTTTGACTGCTTATTCAAACTTAAATTTGTTGCCTCATTCATAAATAAATAAACTACTAAAGAACCAGCTGACCCATTTGACCCGCGACCCATCCGATCTGACCCGACCCATCAAGATTATCCAACACTAAACACCTTTGTAAAACCCCCTGCAAATTTAGTTGTAGTTGAGGGTGATTGCTTATACTTTAGTGGAGACAGTGGGGAGTTAGAGTCCTATCTGGTATGTAAAATTGAATATGGGATAAATACCTAAATTTATTGAAAAGTTCCCATTGTTCACTTTTATAAAAGAATTTTTTTGGTTGCAGTTGGCAACAAGTGATATTTGCAGGGATTTTATCCTCCTAGATGCAAGTTATGAAGTGGCAGTTAATGATTTTTTAAGTTACAATGCTAATGGTACAAGCAGCAAAACTAAAAGTGGTTTTAAAGTAGGAAGTAATTCGGCCGGCTTTAAATCCCGCAAGTCGTTTATGTCACCTTCGAAGCGTTCTGGTGGTTCCAAGCATAAACTATCTGCTGGAAAGACACAAAAACCATGATCAAATTCAATCTCCATTTGCTGATAACCACTTTGAAACTAATGCCAATGATACAAAGTCACAGGCTCCCGGTTGTGATGTTAATATGGACCATGATTTCGCTTTAGAATTTGAATATATATAATTTTTAGTGTTTTATTGATTAAAAATATATCACTTTTGTGATTATTAATGGATTTAATCACAAATCTTAAAGAGGTTTTATGCTTTACAAATGTACTATACTTCCTTCAATTGATTTAATTGCCATTTTGATATTTACTTACATAGTTTAATTTTATCAGTTAAAGCATACAGAAAAACATGGCCAAAACTGAGCACCAAGGTTTCCATGACAGAAGAATTTCCACTTGCAAAACTACATGGTCCTATTAGTGCATAACTCCATGAAATATGGGAGCCTAAAATGAAGGCTGACAATGCTAAAGTTTGAACTCGCATCTGCTTATAAGGTTTATTTTTGGCACATTTTCGACACATTTTGTTGCAAATTATACCAATTTGATAACATACTCATATTGTAGCAATTCTATGACGGCGTCAAAGAATTAACTTTAAGTATAGGCAGTGAACAAAAACCGGCCGAAATCCCATCCACTTCATGCGTATCCGTTAAAATTTTATTAAAAATTGATTCACCTCCGCCAGAAAGCGCCCCGCGGAAACGCGCCGGCATTCCCACTAGTATTATAAGTAAAACACGTAGCTAAGTTATAAAGGAATCATTTAGCTACGTTATTCATACTAGGTTGATAATCCGACGCGCGTTGCGCGTTTATGTAATATGTTTGTAACGTAAATTTTTTTGGCGTTGGGATTGACTCGGCTGGAAGTTGTAGTGTATGCGGTTAGTAATATGGTCACATTGTGTTTGTTTATTTAATAAAGTTTGTTTTGTAAGTTATATAGAAAAGTTTTATATAAAACATAAATGTGGAATGCATTAATTTGTTGCAGTTACAAATTTGGTATGATCTAATTACTGCCTCTTTTTTAGATATATAGGCATTTATGGAAATGAATGATAAGTTTTTGTACTTGAAGATACGTTTTGTAGTAATAAATAGGTTTTAAGTTGGGGACAGTTGGTATACATTAATGACAGGTTGGTAAAGGCCTATTAAGAAGCTGAATTCGTATTGTTTTTCAGTTGTTTTGGTTTCAAAGATATGGGGTCTAGAGCACGATCTGTACCAGCAGTTAGAACCTTTAAGGTTGGTATCAATGGAAAGGTGTATTGTAACCATAACCTGCTGGCAGCCCTGAGGCTAGGTGGAAGCTGCAGTGCGAGACCGGGTGAGGAGTTCTATGAATGTCCTTATGCACTGATATGTTATGTGGTTGGTGTATTTTTTGTTATAAGTATGACCACTAAGATTTTTTTTATATTGGCAGGGAAGATATCATTGCGATTTGTTTGTATGGAAGTATGAGGTTGAGAATGTGATGCTGGAATCAAGCGAGAGAAGAGCACTACAAAATCAATACGAGAGGCTGCAAATGGAAAAAGCTTTGTTAGAAAGGGAGGTTGCGAGTTTGAAGCTGAAAGCTGATGGTTATGAGGCGTGTTTTGCTGAGAAAACGGCGTTACAAACTGAGCATGAGAAGATGGGAATGGAGAAATGTTTGCTGGAAAGGGAGGTTACAAGTTTGAAGTTAAGATTGGATGGTTATGAGGCAACCTTTGTTAAAGCTTTTGGTGTTGTTGTGTTGTTTTTAGCGTTTTTATGTTTTTTTATTACGTATTAATATGTATGTGGTGTGATATGAAGTTGGTGGTTCTCAGATGTATGTAAGTCGGCTGCATTACTATTATTAAGGCCGGCTAATTTTGAATATATAAATATTTATGGGTTATGCATATGTTGGTTGATGTTGTGAAATGGGTCAAGCCACCCGAGAAGCAAGCTATTACAGCGGCGAATTGGATGTTTGTGTATTTTGGATTCATGGCTAGACCATTTTTATATTTGCTGACCCATTATTGTATCTAATGGTCTTTTTTCAGTTTATTCAGTTACTTTTGTAAATGGTTTTAGTGTGGTAATTTGGTTCGGTGATAAAGGTTTCAAGTGAATATTAAACGCCCTAAGATGATCTTATTTCTGGCCTGGTGTATCATGTATGTGTAGCCTGATGTGATTATGCACAATGTATAGTTTTAAAACAGACATGACAGAATTGTTAAGAGAGAAACGTCTGTTGAATCTATTGATATCATAAGTTTAGATTAGTTGTGCAGGCGTTTTGTCATCCAACCAGATTGCAGTTGTGTAGGAAACGCCTAGTTGCTGATTTGGCTAAGCGCGTATGCGCCTATTTGCTTTGGCGCAAAGGCGTCGACAGTCACGACTACTACAAAAAAGCTCCAATGAAGATGAATATTTGACATGGAAACTTTATAAATTATATTATATTTGAGTTAAGTCTACTGAATATGTATTTGCTACACCAAGTTCTGTTGCAGTAAGGGTCGTAGGCGAACCAAATGGCTAGGTGTATAAACGCTTGCTTGCCTGGGCGTCTATTTGCCTAAGTGTGGACGCGGACAGTTTTTTTTTACTTTAATGATGTAAATAGCCGGCACTTAGAATTTGCAATAATTTTTTCCACCTATTGTTTTCCAGTAAAGTTAAGTTTTGTCTAGGATCTTAAATTCGTATTAGGGCGTATTATGTGGTGTCTAGTTTCTGGCTGCACACAACTTGCAACACTAATTTGTTAGCCATCGCCGCTGGTTGTTTGCGTTGGCCGGGTCCACCGTTGTCGACGGTTATGGTGTCGTGAGGATTTTGCACGGTATCTTCAACCCTTTTTTGCGAATGAGACTGATCAATACTCGGACTCCAGTTTTGAATATGCAACTTTTGAGAAAGATTCCCAAAATATGCATGCTATTTATTCGGGTAAGCGCATATTGGGTGCTGTCGGTACATGACAAGCGCGCTTAACCGAGGGCTGCATTCCTGTTACAAAGTCCTTGTTATCAGATTATTTTAATTGGTTGAGATACCAAAGACATCAAATCCTAACAGGTTGACAAAACATAATACTTTAAGAAGTTTACGTAACATCCTAATACGTTTACATAATGTCCTAATAAGTTAACACACCAATATGCTTACATAAGTTTCTGATTTGTTAACACAACATCAGAATTTTTTTACTTGCAACTTGATTGAGCCGGCTTTGCCAATATCACCATTACTATAATCACCATCTGTGAGTTTGGCGCTTAGTCTTTTGGATCCGCTGCAGGTTTTTTGCTTGCTGGTGCATGCTGAAATGCTGCAAAATCAAAGCTTAATAAGAGAGGTGTTATTAATACCAAATATACACACATAGAGTATACCTTCAGATTGCATTAGACTGCGCTTGGTTGTGCCAATAGTAATTGGTTTGTCAGCACCTGACAATGAAGTAGAGTGCACAGTTTGCGGAGAAGAACTCTTTGCAGCTGGAGTTTTTGGTGCAGGTGTGCTTGCTGTTGGTATGTCTTGCGAAGGTATTTCAGCCCGTGGAGTAATGAACCTGCCATTGCTTACCGTACAACGTGTGATCCCTTTTCTATCTCTGTTTGCTTGCACCTGGAGTTCTAAATCTTCGCCTATGATGCTGTACACTAATGTTTCTTTATTTGGTTGCAGCATCATTTCGGCACATGACATATTTAACAACTGGCTGACGGTCCTGTCGAAGAATGTAGTTTCAATCGTTTCTGAATTGTCAGACAGCGTCGCTTGAATTCGGTACCTGTTTGGACATTTGTGTCATATAATTAGTTAAAAAGTACAAAGGTATTTGCAACTGAAAGTGTTATGTAATGTGCTTTTTTTTTTAAAAACAGTCAGCAAACACTGACTGGTAAAACAGATCCTTACATTTTTACTATTGACTAAAACACGTTTATAATATAATGCCTCAGTTACATCAGCACCTGTTTACTTAAGCATTTAGTCGTAAAAATCCATAAAGACACATAGAAATATGTCAGCAAACAGAAAAAGGCGTTTAAGCGCAAAGGTGACTGATTAATTTAGGCCTTTGCGCGCCTAAGTACGCCTGAGTATTGACTCGTTTATTAGACTTCCTGCACAGCAAATAAAACCGCCTGAATATGCAAATATTCAGCTGTCTCTGATTTTAAAACCACCTTAATACATATTTACTTAAACCCAAACGCCTGAAGTCCGACATGTTTATTAAGCTGGCTGCGCAGCAAATAAAATGGAACTGAAGGCGACTAAGAAAAGGTATACAGGCACGCATACGCTTCCTCGCTTGAACATGCAACCAAAAGAGTTAATAAAAACATTTTCTAAAATCACCTTAATACTTATTTGCTTAATCGCCTAAATGCGTCAACACTGACACGTTAAGCGCGAAATTGAACTACACGTCATATTGAAGTAAAACCAAACGACTAAGTATGACAATGTAATCACTGTTCAAATTCAGTGTATTTTTAATATGGGTAGATACATATGTGTTCAGGTTTTTTTTTTTAAAAACAAAAGTTCGACACCTGAGCCGCTACATGAGCACCTATTCACCTAAGTGTTTACTCGTAAAGGCCTATAATTTGTTGACACGACCAACTGCAGACACATATAAATATGTCAGGAAACAGAAACAGGCATCTAAGTGCAAAAGTGGCTGATTAATTTAGGCCGCTGCGCGTGTAAGCAGGCCTGAGCATTGACTCATTTATTAGGCTTCCTGCACAGCAGATAAAACCGCCTGAACACGCAAACAATCAGCTGTCTCTGATTTTAAAAACACCTTAATACTTATTCGCTTAAATTAAATGCCTGAAACCCGACATGTTTATTAGACTGGCTGCACAGACTTCCTACAGCGTGCATACTGGTTAACTTGGACTGTCTTGTTTTTTTAATCATTGTAGACTGATGACATAAGTTAAGAAAAACGCGTGTGTATAGACAGCATTATCAAATGAGGTAGTAACATACTTTACCCTGATTTTTTTTGAAAAAATAAAGGCTAAATCAGCACTACATCAGTAAAAGAGCGGCTATCGTATCATTCTGACTCTTGCTATAAGCCAAGCTTACTGATCAGACTCGTTTATAATCCTTCTTATTCAACACAAAGCAGAAATTTTAAATGTTTATTGTGAACACATGTACATAACATGTATTTACATTATTAGATTGTAAAGTGAAAACTTACACGTATTTAACATCAGCCACGTTTGCATGTTCTGAACAAAACCAAAGCGGAGCAACTTCTAAGACAAACTGATTGCATTCGGCGCATGCGATGTAATACCATGGCACTGTTGCTGATATGTGATCTATTGTGCATCTTAATATGAAACTTGTGCCCTATTAAACGTAAATATATTAGTAACAACAAAGGTAAAAACAACATATTTGTTTAAATTGTAACTTACACTCAGCCTATTTGCAGGCAGATTTTTGAGCCCTGCAATCGAAATTTGTTGTCCTATTGGTTGCACAACCGGTTGATTTTCAAGCTCCTCATTTGCATACCTATAATAACACACATGAATGCATGTTCTAAGTAAACATATATAACTGGCAGTTATAAATTTTTTTTGTGGAAGTAATGGGTAATGTTAACATAAATATTGTTTTCACGTACATATCCAATAATTGTTGTGTTTCTGGCGTTTTAGGATCTCGATATATATAAGTTGCATTTGTGGTCTGAAACTGAAGAGTACCTGTATAAAACAAAATTGATATATGAAATATTACTATGATATCAAATATTGAAATGCTAATATGTTATAATATTTGAAAATTATGTGGTTCTTGTTTTCAACAACACTAACCAAAATAGTCTCTACTTTTCAGCGCAGTGAGCGCTAATATGACGGGTGGGGCAGCCTTTTCATACTCAACTCGGTTGAACCTCGCCTTTGATTTTAGCATTTCCTCCCAAATGGCGATTGTAACGTCTTGATTGTTGTATTTCATAAAAAACAAATGAAATATTGTAACGTATGTTTAAAAATTTAGGTTATAAAAACTGTACCTGCAATCTCTTAATGTCATCACAACGTATGGCTAATTTGAAGAAGTCATCTTGTCTGTCATCCCACGCAAAATTCCGATATAATCTGTTATGAAAAATGTGTTTTTTATTAACAATTATACAAGTATGGTCTTTAGTGAGAAAATCAAATTAGAATTATAAGAATAATATAACATACCAACAATTCCTTCATGAGGTGCGGCTATTTCAGCTCTTCGACGGGTTACGATGTCAAAGAAGTAATTTTGTATGGTTGTGCAATTTGGAATGGGTGAATAACAGTTGATTGTGCAAGAAAGATGACACATGAATGCGTGAGGGTATTGGTGTAGTTATCTGGCGCTACACATGCATACTTCTCAATTTGGTAACACAAGCCAGGCTTCAATTTAGGCTCAACAGCCTTTTTGTTTTTTCCTTTTGCCATGGCTTGAATTCCCATTCCCTGTGCACACATTGTATTAATGCTAAAAGAATTTACAAGTCTAATACATGTAATGATAATATATATTATAATGTGATTATAAATATTTTTACCTCAGAATCAACAAACACATAATGAATTTCTTCATCCCGGAATGCTGGCACCCATTTCTTAATAACTCGTATTTCAATTAACATTGTATCCTGTTTAGCAGTCAGTTCTGCCACCCCTTTGTAGTCCATTATTATCAGCCTGTTCAATACAAAGCAAAAAGTTAGTTATACAGTTTTATGTAATATGTAACAACATATATATATAATTAAAACATATATAATAAAAAAACATACAACCTGCTGAGAACTGATTTCATGTAACAATTCAGAATACACAATGTTTAATGTTTTTTTATCTTGTGTATCATTACCACCTAAGAGTATTTTTAATGAATTCGGAGATGTGGCTCTTGATAAGGCAACATATAATTGACCATGTCTGACAATTGGTTCTGGCAAATACAACCCAACTTTTTTCAAAGATTGACATTGGCTTTTATTAATTGTCATAGCATAACACAATTTTATTGGAAATTGACGACGCGTAAAAACAAATGGTAACTCCTTTGAATTATGCACAAAA
Source organism: Ambrosia x helenae (assembly GCA_030844895.1). NCBI lineage: Eukaryota > Viridiplantae > Streptophyta > Magnoliopsida > Asterales > Asteraceae > Ambrosia > Ambrosia x helenae. The sequence goes on from JAUTDX010000938.1 coordinate 40,932, forward strand.
TTAATTCTTGGTATATAAACTCTATTTCCAATTGCTGTGCCAGTAATAATTCGCGCCTCAATCACACGCGGTAGTAATTGAGACACTAATAGTCTTGTTCCGTTACACAAACCATTTTTGGGATCTATATTACGCATCAACATAATTGGATTATTTACTTTTAAATTTAAGCAATGGTTTGGAATGCCTGGAAAGTTAAGTACATTTAAATACTCAGGTGGGTACATTGCATCCGTTTCAGCGCCATCTTTGGAATGCGGAATCATGGAGTCAGTACTTAAATAAGAAACACATTCTCCTAATGATAATTCATGAACCATTTCATTTATGACATTAACGGTTTCATTTTTTGGGCAAATGATAGCACGCTCAGATATTCTTGCAGGTGTGGGATTTGTAAGCAAATCAATATCATAAATAAAATGAATTAGCTCTACAAGGCTATTTTCAGACTGTTTAAGTAAGAAAGTTGCAGGTATTTCAATTTGTTTGATATCTGCATGTTCAGCATCAACAACAACACCTTCTTTTCCATCTCCTATCCTTAAAAGCCAATTAGAAAAGGCCTCTATTTCTGTTTTGTCACAAATGCTACCCTCATTTGTTCTAATACGCATGTTCTCATTAAGTGTATAAACAACAAAATGTTTCCATAGATATGATCGAGGGAGGCAAGAGGCTAAAATCTCACTTTTGCTGCATTTAGGCTTAACTGGTAATGTTTGTCTAAAATCACCACCTAATAATACTGATTTCCCGCCAAATAATTGTAAGGTATTTCCAGTAAGATCTTTTAAAGTTTTGTCTAACGATTCAAAACACTTACGATCACTCATGGGTGCCTCATCCCAAATAATAAGCGTGTTTCTAAAAGAAGTTATGCAAGATTTGTTTTCTTTTTAATGTGACATACAGATTCTTCAGTTAGTTCCAACGGTATTTTAAACCTTGAATGAGCTGTACGACCTGCTGGTAATAATAAAGATGCAATGCCTGAGGCTGCAACAGCAAGAACAACCATACCAGTTGATCGTAAACGTGAAATTAGCGTTTTCCATATATACGTTTTCCCAGTACCACCATGGCCATAAACAAATGCTAGTAATTGTGTTGAGTTTGTAATTGCATTCATTACAGCATCAAACACGACTAATTGCTCACTATGCAAACTTGCATGCAAATTTTCATATTCAATGCAAAGAGCATTTCTATCATAATTCTTTTCTTCCAAGAGCAAAGCATTACCTAATGCTGAAAAAACAGTTGGGTCTGGGTTTGGAAGACCAAATTCTGTTAATGTACGTGGATTAGAATTCGAATCTAATAATAGCTGTAGCTCATGCAACACATATTGTTGTAAATCTGAATCATTCGTTACATTCAAATTACCTGTGATAATCTGACTGATATTACGATTTATATCATCAGACATGCATTTCCAATTGGTATCCCATAATTTACGCGGATTAGAAACATCACAAAAAAGCAGCATGCAAACAAATAAAGATCTTAACTCTATAGATGTGGCCCATGCTGCAGCCTCAGTCAAAGCGGTTTCCCATTCTCTATCATTTCCTATTAGACCTAAAGCCTCACATGCTTCTCTAAAAGTTGGCATAGTAACTCCAGACACAGTTCTTAAATCCGCATAAGAATAACATCCTTTTTGGTAAGTTAGTAACAACCGAAGATAAAATAACTCTCCACTTGTTGGGTGTACATATGCCAGTCTGCCTATTGCAGGTTCCCTTTTGCTTTTTCGGATTTCCCACGATTTTGATGAGGCTTCCCAACGAAATTTTGTTAGGTAATCAATGTAACGTAAATTAACACGCACAGGCACTGACGTTTGACTATTAGCCATCTGTTTGATATTATTTGCAAACCATTCTGTAAGTGTTGTTTTACCAACATTAGGATTTGATGCAATATCAGTTAGGCGTTGTGATTGCCTAAAAGTCAGGTTTTGTTTTCCTTCAAGATGTACAGCCAAAACCTGGACAGCTGGATTTCTGGTATGAATGTGAAAACCAAAAATTCGCCACATTGCCTCATGAGGACAAATAAATCGACCTTCTACATAATTACTAATTTCATCAACAACTTCTGGTTTACTGTTTGCTTGAGTATTTGATTGGGCTGTATCTTGAGATATTGCATATCGAATTCTGTCTGCACCTTTAGAAATGTATTTAAATAAGTATTTAATCAGCATTGTCCACCCACAATACTCAACATTTATATGTGCATCAAAATGCAACAACAAATTTTCATTATACGGCACGACAAATCCATTATCAAGTGGCACACCATTTTTAAGAAAAGGCACGCCATCTGAAGGCCTTTTGTATTGTACATAACCAGCACTGTCAAAACGTGTCACATTTTCATATGGTTTTGGAAACTTTTTACTACAAACTTTATCTTTCATACATGGCGAATTTAAACGGGCTAAACCACACGGTCCATGTAACATAAAATCAGTAACAATCTTATGCAAAGCTGGATCAGTAGACACATCTGGAATAACAGCAGAAATATATTGATCCACTTGGCTTGCATCACGTATAGCATAGGCACTTGACACCCAAAGCAACGTGTGACAGTGTGGAAGGCCTCTTTTTTGGAACTCAATAGTGTACAAATCTGAACATATCAAAAACAATATAAGATTGTGTACATATATACACCCTCAAATAATCCAAAATATGAAAATGGTATATAAACAACATATACCTGCTACCACATCACCAAATGGCTTGGCTTTTCGTAGGTGTTTCATAAAAGCACGCACTTTCAATTGGAACACTCTTGCAATTATATCTGGACGATCTTGCGCATTGGAAACACCAACACGGGCTAAATGCCTTTTGATTTCAGGCCAACGCACATTACATGTGAAAGTAATAAAATACTGAGGGTTACCATGCACGCGACATATAGCCAAAGCATCTTGATAATGCTTATACATATACCGTGGTCCACCCGTAAAAGACGCAGGCAAAATAACTCGTTTCCCGATACTATTAGCGTCATTATCACCTCTAGATATGGCATCATGCACTCCTTCCAAAAATTCACAACGAAATTCATCTTGATGCAACCTATAATAATCAAGCCGACAATGCTCAACACATATGTAAGCGTCAACCAAATATTGTTGCAATAATCTGGTTTCCTTAAGCAAATGTGTGTATATATCTTTACGATCATGTATTTGATAACTATAGAACATTATCGGTGTTAATTTTGAATCATCAGATGTTGTGGTTGTAGCTGTTGGCATTTCACCTATGTCTGCATCAACTGTAACAGAGGCGTCAATGTTCTCAATATTAGCAATCGGGATTTTTAAGCGCAAATCTGGCGACCAACCTTGTTCTGCACGAGTGAAAAGAATAGGGTATTGTAATGGCATATACGATGAGTGTAATTTACTAACCCTATGTGGCATACCATCTTTACTTCTGATAATGACATCAAACTGTGATGATACCTGATCTGTATCACATAAAATAGCACCCAAACAATTTGCAGACGGTACATCATAACGTTTGTCTGAAGCGCAATTATAAAGACGGATTTGAAAGTTTGGAACCTCAGAATGTGCACACATATCCTTCGCCATACGGAAAAGTTGTACATATTCATTTACCTCATCAAACATTTGTGTCAAAGTTGATACTATATTAGAAACTACACCGGAAGAATCCAAATTTTGGAAGAATCTAATACGATTAGCTACCTCATTTTCACCATAAAAAATGTACATTTGTAGAAAGCGCGGAGCATCACCAGGTAAGGGACATACAGAACCAAGCCAATGTGACACTTGCCCGGCCACTTTAAAAACATACGGTGCACTGCCCTGGTTTATTTCCTCATTCACTTTTGCACCAAATGAGGTCATAGAAAACATTGCATTATAGGCTCTTATGTTAGACATAAACTCAGAATTTAAGAAAAGATCTTTTAATACTTGTGGTGGCTCAGAAGGATATTGCAGTTCAACTTTTCCACCCCGGCAACAACGATTATAACGTGGCCGAGCACTAACAGGATAACCTGTTAGACGCTCTTCCAACCAAAAAAGCGCACCGCAAAATTCACAAACCTCTGTACAATCACCAAAATCAATATAGAAAGGAGAAGCCGTTAACGCATTTACATCTTCAATTGCATCAGCATTGATATGCGACGCAACAGGTTGAACACCCCGACGTCGTCGTAACATTGTATTTCTGTACGATGTTTGTCGGCGAGTTGGTGGCGACACACGCAACTCTGATGTTGAAGACGAAGCAACATCAGTCTCTAAAGGTGGTAAATTTGCGCCAGACGTAGACGCCACATCAGTCCGGCGCCGCTTTGACCTTGAAGACTGACAACAAACAGATAGTAATCAAATACCCAATATACGAAATATATATCAGGTTACTACACATACATAAGGGGTAGAACCATAAATACTATCCTAAGGTTACTATGACATTCTTAACACTTATTCCTAAACAGTCGAAAAAAACCTTCTATAATTGACTTCTAAGAAACCAGATCTCATTGTTTTCACAAGTTAGGTTACTATGATATTCTTAACACTTATTCCTAAACAGTCATAAAAACCTCGCCAATCATTATCTAAACTCCTATAATCGACTTCTAAGAAACCAGATCTCATTGTTTTCACAGGTTATAACATCTTTGGACATGATCCAGAACACGCAGCAACATCCAAGAATGCCGCCTTTGCCCCTGCTATAGCATCAAAAATTTAACCATGATCAGCAATCAACCTTATCAAGAAAAGGCGGTTGTCTCAGTCTAATTCAGGCGGCAATTACTCTATTTGTGGTTATGTATGGATCAAACCATCTTAACAACTTTGGTTTCAAAATACATCTAAAACACTTAAAAAGATATTTAAAGCACATGCGCCTGCCTATTTTCACATTCTGCTGCCTGAATTTGCATACTTTGATTCATCGAATTTTAGAAGTGAACAAATCAATACTTAACTCATATCTTCCTAATGATGGCAATTACTCTACAATCCCCTCCATTCATAGCAGTAGCAGACGCAGTAGCAGCGCTAGTGATTTAATAAGGCCTCATATGTCGTCGCAGCAGCAGCAGCAGTAGCTCAGTTTTCAAGTTATACCGATGATACCTGCAGCTCCTAGCGATTTGTCAATGAGTTTTAGTCATCATCATCACATGAGTAATACCTTAAGTTATTTACCATTTCGCCAGCTAACTTCGCCATCTCCAGACCACCTCATTCACCTGGTCTTATTAGCCCGCTCCAAACTGTTACTTGCTTTCTGCCTGTATTATATCAATAATGCCTAAAAAATACTTGCCTTATCTCAAACAGACCATTCATTCGACTATTATAGAGCTTATTCTAACTCTACTATAAAAAAAGTTCTACTACTTGTGTGAAGATTCAAACAGAAACCTACAGGACAGGGTGAACATTATCCCTATTCTAGTGTTAGATTGAAGTTTGGCGTAATGTTTTTCAACAACAATTCAGGCTCTGCACGCTAACTACCTGTGCCAATTCCTTTTATACCCAAACAGGTCACCACTAATCATTTAAAATCCATTACTGCTACACCTAAACAAATCACCACTAATCGCTCATGTTGTCTGCCAAAATCCATTCAGCTATCGCATCATCACCGAGTATGATCTATGCAGCCACAGCTATCCTTTCTTAACAATATCCACATATCATCACCGTTCAAGACACACCACTGCTGATTATTAGCAACCATCATTTACACAGTACAGAAACGACCACCATGTTTCCCGTCACAACGTCGCTGCCTTGCTAGAATCAGAGATCTCCATCCTTATCGTTGCCGGTCTAGGCAGAAGGTTGCTAGGTCAGATGTCTCGTAATCATAAAACGCTTATATAACAACTTATCTGACTTGCTAGAATCAGTTCGCTTCTGATTTTTGGCGCAAAATAATTAAACGCTTGTATAACAGCTTACACCATCCTATGTTACAATGCCTATAATGTCAATTAACAAACAAATATAAACATACTCAGAACTTATAAGAAAACACAGTATGAACATTAACACCTATCTAACAACACAAACTAACATCCGAAAACATACCGACATAAACAGCAGCAAAATCCAAATCAGCAACAAAACCTGTAACAAATGTAAACTGATCATTACACAACAATCATAAAAACATCAAAAAATTCTGAGAATTCCAAACCTATACTTTGCAAAAACATACTTAAAAACTAATTAACAAAACTTCAAACAACTACAAAATTAAGAAACATAAAAAACATAACAAATTTACATCATTACACAACAATCATAAAAACATCAAAAAATTATGAGAATTCCAAACCTATACTTTGCAAAAACATACTTAAAAACTAATTAACAAAACTTCAAACAACTACAAAATTAAGAAACATAAAAAACATAAGAAATTTACAAACAAAACACAAGCATTTAACCAAACCCATAACATGCAAGCCAATCGTTAAAAAACAAACTAAACATTCACTACAAACTCACATGCAAGCAAATAAAACACCACCATTTGGCGAAAAACATAACACACAACATTTAACGACTAATCAATTTGAAAAATTAATGAACTTTGACACATGTTTGATAATTATATAACTTAAGAAACAACAAAAGACCCGTTAAAAAGAGACAGAGAAGACGCATTGATCATGTGACTGTTATAAAAAAAGCTAAACTACCTTCCACTTGAGCGATCGTGAACAATGAAGAAGAAACCGTGAGAAGAGCTTTAAGAAATGGCATGCAAATTGTTTTACATGTAAATAAACATTATAACAAAACATACGCAGGTGGAAAATAGGTGTGCACTCTACTGTAAAGCCACGTGTCTGCTCAAGTAAAAAAAAACCACCAGCCAGATAGTATAGGATTCGAACCGGCGCCTTTTACAAAACACACACTCAACCCAACCACCATGCCATAACACAATACTTGATTTAATACCACAAACAATAATACTTATTTGCTGACAAAACACATCAAATTTAAATTCACTGTTCAAATCGGAAGCCCAATTATTATTATATAATTAGCGATAACAAAAAAAACATCTCGAATTTTAGTTCCAAGCTAAACAAGAAGATTCTCAATCACACAACACAATGACATTCCAAAATACCTAAATCGATAAAATATTGTAATTCTTAACATAACCAACATATGGCTAGATTAACGTATGCAAAAAAGCGATAGTTATACACACATTATTATTTAAAAGATCAAACAGGATCGAACAATACAGAATATATGGTAAATACATGATTGTGAGAAACATAAAATGAAAAGGAGAAAACAAATGTACATTATTATGATTGGTATCAAATCAAAACATATGATCCATAAATACATATGATTGGACATCAAATTAGTGACGCTATGAAATGATTATAAATACATGTTTGACGTCAAATTACTGACATTATATAACTACACAACCATAAGATGTCAATTAGGACCATTTCAAAGGTGTAATCCTCATTTGGTCTACGAAGTTCTTCTTGATGCCACACCCTTATTATTCGAACCTTCAACACATAATCAACCCCTGGAATGTCGAGCTCATTAAACAAAGTTATCATTCCCGCTGCCTCCATTTAAATGTGTAAATTCAATATTTATAAAAACAAATACGATTAGTAATCATATGAGTGTAAACTAATGAACGCGATATTTATAAAAACAAATACAATTAGTAATCACAATAGTTACAATATAAATTCTAGATCTTGAAAGCCAAAGTCATGAATGTGTACGTATAGATGATCACCTGAGTTGCAGTGGGTTGAGTTCATCAAAGAAATGGACACATGGAGCAGATCCACAGGCATTGTCAAAAAAATTCACGAACATTGGCTTCACTCTCATCGAACCACATGGTTAGTAATTCGGGCCCTTTGATACTAATGAAATTTGCTTGACATTCATTTGCAATAGCTTCTGCCAGAAGTGTTTTCCCACATCCAGGTGGACCGTAGAAAAGAACTCCTTTCGACGGTGACCTACCAAATTTCTCTGGATGCGCAACTGGATATTGAACCGCCTGTTGTATATATAAAAAGTACTAGAAACATAGTATAATTATAACTAAAATAGTTAAATCTATTGTTGTCGTAATCCATTACCCCTTGAAGCTCACGCTTAACATTCTCAAGCCCTTCAATATCATCCCAGCTAACATCGGGAGCCTCAACAACCTGTTTCCAGGCAATATAGATGAAAATGATGTTGGAAAAATAAAAATATAATAAAATATTAAAATGTAACTTACAGTTTCACGCAAGGCAGATGGATAGCTAGCTCCAAGAGCAGTAGAGAAATGTTCATTGTTGACAGCCATGGAATTCAGTGTCTCAGCATCAATAGCATCATCTTCATGGGAATAACAAATGTAGCTTCAGTACAAAGAGCAGCAAGATCAGCACCAACATAACCATGTGTTTCTTTTGATATCTTTTCCAAAGCAACCTGCAGACGAGGTATACTTTCTTGTTACTGATCAAGAAATGTTTATTGAAAGCTAAAAAGCACGTCTTTTTGACAAATCAAGCTTATATCCTCAGAAAGCTTCATGTTCTTTCTGTGGATATGAAGAACCTCAAGACGCCCAACTTCAGCTAGGACACCAATGTCGATTTCACTATCAAACCTACTAAATCTTCTGAGAGTAGGGTCAATACTATTTGGATAGTTTGTTGCCTCCATTAGAATGACATGGGCCCATGACTTTAATCCTTCCACAAGTGTCAAAAGCTATGATACAATCCTCCTTTGAACTTCACCCTTAGTCTTCTCTCTTTGGAGCAATCAAATCTATCTCATCAATGAAAATAATTGACGGGGCATTCTTCTTAGCCTCCTCAAACACTTCCCTGAGATTGCTTTCACTTTCTCCAGCTAATTAGGACCATTGCAGGAAAACAATGTTCATGTTTCATTAGCAACGGCTCTAGCTATTAATGTCTTTCCCGAACTAAGTGGTCCATAGAGAAAGATTCCTTTTGGAGGCTTGACTCGAATTGACTTGAAAAGCTGAGGGTGTTTTAGTGGTTATTCCACTAATTCACGAATCTGAGCCATTTGTTTCCTGACACCTTCGACATCTCTCTTAATTTGCTCATCCTCACAAAAGATTTCGGTGTCTGTAGCCACAACACAATATTCCTCCGAGCAATCTCAATTACCCTAAATCCGACGCTACACATACCTCCTCTAACAAGTGGTCTCCTTTCGTAACGGCCTATATGCCTCCAAGAAGTGTGCTGCAATAATTGCATTTAACATTTCAGACACAATTAGAGAGTAGAATCTATAGGGGAAAAACACTGGAAAGACAAAAACTTACGTTTCAAATTCTCATCAAATAAGTCTCTGGTGACAACTTCAATGGGGTTATCAAGTCGAAGAATATTGATGACTCGCAGAATTAACATATAAAACAGGTATAAACAATCCCAAAATAGGTTACAATTAGGCTTATATTAGTTATAATTGATGCTTAATTCGTTCCTATTTGTATTTCTCAGTAAATTGGAGCTCCAAGACAGAAACAAAGGATTTCCGTGCAAAAACGAGCAAAAACTGGAGATTCCTGAAGATACGAGACTTAGAGCCTATTCCCTGTATGTTTGAAGACAATCCTGGGACTTAAACAGTGATAAAACCAGTCCGGGAGTGACCCAGCACGCCCACGCACACTTGCACGGAGGCCCTCCACGCGCTAGAAGACAACACAGCAAGCTTGGAGAACAAGGAAACGTACTAAGGACACGTGCACGCCCATGCCACATCACTTGGCATGCCCATGCTCTTTAAAACGTGTTCCCCAAGGCTTAAACGACAAAATTTGACAAATTCCTGCTGAGCACGACCATGCTCATGTCCTGAGCACGGGCGTGCCAAACATAAAGGATAGACAAGATCAGACCTGCAACAACAGAACGTACGTGTAACTGCAAGCACGCCCTCGACACTTATGGCACGACCGTGCTTCCCCTTGGAGGTCTATAAATAGCAATCCAACCCTCACCATTTGTTCATCCCTTCTTGTGCTCTATTGGGGCCGAACTCCAAGCTTCTTCCAGAGATCTTGGGGGTCTTGTGGGAGGCCTTCTGGCCATCCTAACATCCCTCAATGGTTAGGCTTCGACCTACCTTGATCGGCTTGGCCAAGAAGAGGATCGTAGAGTAGTTATGCAATAAATATCGAGGGTCGTGAGGATCAAGAGAGCTACATTACACGCTCTAAATCATAGTAGGTGCATTAGTATGCAAATATCACCTAAAGAGTGGTAATTGCATACGCAAGCAAGAAGCAAAATGAGAAATGTGCATTGTTCGTGATAGTGAACAATCAATACACAAAGGTAACTTGAACACCGAAATCGGGATGTGGGTAATCTTCCCAAACTAACGTTTGAAAACAAAGAATGCAAGAGAAGCATTGTAGTCATGCCAATGGGTGTGATCACACAAAGTATTATGAAACGAAAACACATCGTTGGTTTTAAATGAAAAAAAGGTAAGACCAAATATCAAATAAATATCCAGGAAAAGGTTTTACCAAATAAAATATGGGACACAAGCACGAGCTGAAAATTTGCTTCCATAGGATGTGATGCCTTAATTATAAAAAGTCCGTGTGTACCATATGCGAATTACTTACCCTGGCCAGGAAAGTGTTAAACATATGATACGATGGGTTTATTATAATTAATACATATGCAATCTATGTAGCAAAGGCTTAGTAAGTGTGAGGTGCCAGGGGATTTTGGACGTAGTCCATTGTCTAACACGGCAGGGATGCGATCCATGCAAGACCTTGAGCAAGGCACCAGCTTATATGCTGGGCTAGCAAAGCGGGCAATATGCTGTACGAGTTACTTTGGCTGTTACAGAGATAGCGGGCAATATGCTGTACGAGTTACCTTTGGCTGTTACAGAGATAGACTTAAACCTTAATCAAGGTTGAGTCATAAGTAAATTCGGTCTGTAAATAGACCTGAACCTTAATCAAGGTTGAGTCATAAGTAAATTCGGTTTGGAAATAGACTTGAACTTTAATCAAGGTTGAGTCACAAAAAGAATTAATTTGTAAACAGCCTTGGACCTTAATCAAGGTTAAGCCATAATTAAACTCGAATTTTTATAGAAGGATAAATTCGTAAAAAGGGACTTGAACCATAATCAATGGTTGTGTCATAATCATATTCGGATAAGTCATAAATCTTCGGATAAATGACATGAATAGTGGACTTGGGCCGTGATAAATCAGTAAATCATTCATCCCTCGGGTTAAGGATGGAGAAGTGTAAACCGTGAAAACGATGGATTGTATAGTTCGTACAATCAAATTCGAACCGTGAAAATAGGAGATTAGTTGATACAATCCGTTGTAATGACTAATCGACACCTTGTGATACGAAAGAAGAACTGACCTCAACTTATATTGAGATCGGTAAACAGAAAAAGGATTCTTTTGGAAACTAGGCATTCTAAATGTATAAACGATTTGAAATCTGAAACTCAAAAGTTTTTAAATGGGTCGGTTGGGCACCAATCGAGTTAGCAAACCAGGAAATTTGGGGAAACCCAAAATTAAAATTTACAGACACGAATTAGATATGTTATAGGGAAAGCCCAAGCATAGTAAACCGGATAACTCACTTGGGGTGAGGTTAAAACAGGGCGAACCGGAATGGATCGTACCTTGGATTATGATACTTGAAAACGTAGAAGCCTAGCAAACCGGTTGGGTAAGGTGTGGGGATTAGGTAACGATTTCCACAACAATCACGAAGGGTAAGGGAAACCCGATGAATGGCGAATTCTTAAAATAGGATTAGCCATAGAATGAAAAATATTAGTGTAAAGCAAAGTATGTTGTAACATACTAGTAAACCAAAAAGGCCTAGAGTGGGATTCGGGGATGAATCCAAAGGGCTAGAAAACGGATATGTTAAAAAGCCGGATTAGTCTTGGAAACCGAGGCAAATTACTTGTTGCTAATAAATGCATAGGCATGTGTGCATATGCATACTATAATTAAGTAACTCAATAGATGACCTAAGGCGCATGATAGAATAGACCCATAAATCATTACATCCTTCGGGATAATAGTAGATGGGGGATAGTCTACGGTTCTAAGGCGGGTCTATGAGAAATACATAAGTAGCTAAAATTCTTGTTAGGGGTAGTATGTAGATATTGCCCCTTGTTAACCGAAAGAATAGAATAGCTCAAGTCATATTATGAAAGCTAAGGCTTTCATATAACAATCGAAAGGTGTGAAGTCGAACAAAGGGATAATCACCCTAAGTATATAGCACTAATTTCTTAGACTATATATTGGTAAGGAACGGGCGGTGCTGAAATCGGTTTCGAGAACCAAAGTACTTTGGGGTAACCAAAGCAAATACAAGAGAAAGGTTTCGGGGACGAAATCTCTTTAAGGGGGGTAGAGTTGTAACACCCCAAACTCTCGTTTCGCTTAAATAAGCCATTAGGCGTAATCGATAAAATAACAAAGCGAGTTTAATGGTGGATGTTAACCACCGATAAAAACGAGGCTAAACCTGAGGGGCTAAATATGACAATTAAGCAAAGTTGTGATGAAAGGGGGGTTAAAATGAAAAAGTGTGTGAAGACACACACTTCACATCGATCATCACACCTCCAAGAACACACACATAAGAGTTTTAACCAATTCAGCCCCAAATCATGTCAAAAATCGTCGGGTTTTCTTAATGCATGATGAAATTCATGATCGTCTAGTGTTCTAAACATCCTAAGGTAACTCTAGATCCTTTTAAATCATCCAAATCCGTGGTTTATGGAAGATGATGATTTTAGGGTTTTTGTAAAAACGTGATTTCTTGGCTTCTAGGGACTTCTATGTGTTAGTAGACCTCAATGAAGCTATAAAACGTGGTAAATCATTATAAGTGGTTGAATCATGTAGTAGGTTTTTACCCTAATCATGAAATACACTAGTATGTGGAATAAACTTGCAAATTCTATGTGATTAGTATCATATATGTGAGCTAAATGGTGAAATGATCATGTGCAAAGGGCTAGCTAAGCCATGGTGGAATCTATAAAGTCTTGAACACCTAAAATTAACATGATAAAATTAGTGCATATAAGGTGTTTGATGAAATGCTTGAATGAGAAAATAAATGTGTAAAACATGTATGAACATGAAAACTAGAAATGTAATGTTGAGCTTGAGGAAAAATGGATACATGATGCCATGGATTATGAAAAAAAAAATCCATATTATGTGTTCTAACAAAAACAAGGTTTGACATGTCCTTAAGTTGGGTACAAGGACTAGGGAGCAAACAGGTCAAACGGATGCAAGCTCAATGCGTACGGAAGCAAAACGGACATGAGGTAAGTAATACTTACACTACTAGTCTACAAATACAATTATCGTATTGATATAAGTGTTTAAACTTTGAAGTGGGACAAAGGTATGACCTCAAGGGGTGAAACCTATTAATCGGGTGATTTATGCGAATTCATGTCCAAACAAAATTCATAGTCATAAATGAGTCATATAGTGTTGATCAAATGATGGAAATCATCAATTGGGTCAACCAATAAAGCCATGTGGTAAACAAGAGTCTAAACTCAGGTTTTGGATAAAAATCACATGAATAAGGAAGTTATGCAATCATGAGACTTAATGGGTCGAATGGGTGATTCCCTCACCACTCGAACCCGACATTAAAAGCTGGTTATCTAAGCTTTAAGAAACTTGTGGATAACGTGTCAAATGGTAAGGGCATTACCATTGGGTCCCAAGAGACTAATGCGGTCAATCTAGAGTGTATGCAGGAGGACACTTGGAAATTGGGCACTTGTTGCCTAAGTAATCCATATGGGTGTATGGATATCGGTCAAGCCCACCCGGTAAGTCCGTAGCTAATTAAACGTCTTCGGGAGAAGCAACATGGGTACTAAAACTACCCACATGAAGTGTGGGTGCAAATCAAGTAAGTTATTTCCATAACCATGTCTAATGCGCGCTAATGCGCTTAGAATTTACTAAATAAGAGAAAACTTGAGAAAAGGTGCAAATCTAAGTCCGGAAGGACTTAGAGGTTCTTAAACAAGTCAATGAGTCAAAAGCAATGGGTTGAATAAAAAGAGTCACCATGGATGGCTAAATTTATGGATTTGGCTATAAAGGGGCATTTTGGGAATTTAAAGATTTACTGAAGGTTAAATCTAATAACCAAGTCATAATGACATAAACGGACAATGCTTTTAGTTGAACATGTGTCCAATGAGTTGACAATATGATTTCAATGCCTTTGGTGTGCTTAAAAAGTGTCTTATAGAGTCCAAGGCCTTAACGAGTCGATTTGGGTGAAAAACATGTAAGTAATAGTTAAGCCGAAAGGGGTTATAAACCACCATAAACGGGCATCTTTCAAGCCCAATAAAGGGTATCAAACAAGTCCCCAAGTGCCCCTAGGAAGGGCCTTGAACTTGGTTTAAAAACACCCAAATGTTGGGGAAAAACAAGCAAGGAAACAGATGATGTTTGCTCAAACCAGAGGATTGTCTAGACTAGAGAAAAAATGAGCAGAGGATGTTTGCTCAGACTAGAGGATTGTTTAGACCAGAGGAAAAATGAACAGAGGATGTTTGCTCAGACCAGAGGAAAAACTGAGCAGAGGATATTTCCTCTATTATTAACAAATCACTAACCATTCTTTGTGTAATGGTGCTAGGTATTCATGTGGCGGGACTTCCGGAGCAAAGATCAAGTCGCGAGAAGAACCGAACACACCCGAACGCTCAACTAGCTTCCGCATTTGAAGCTCCCGATTAAAACGCAAACTTTAGTACATGTTTTTAGTAAATCTAATTATAAGAAAATTTATTGGGACCTATAATATAGAAATCATAATGTGTTGGATTTCATAAATATCAAAGTTTGAAATCAGGAACTTTTACTCATTAAGACCAAAGCCTGTTTCACATCAACATGCTTGGCTGACCCGTTTCATTAAATCCAAGTTGCCTACTTAGTAAACTTTAACGGCTGCAACAGATTACCTACATCTTCACTTGCTTCTTTTGTTGAAACCACAATGACAACTCACCTCGTTGCTATTATACTGGTTAGTTCTGTCATCAACACCCATAAATACCTCAAGATAGCCCCACCAGTCATCTTCGATTGTTGTCGTTCTCCACCAAAAGTCGTCGCCTCGGAATTCGGTATGCTGCTGACTGCTGCCGTGACCCATCTCAACCATCACCTCGGGGGTCTTTCCTTCTTTTCTTCCGGATCACATGTTTGGCTCCTCTTTCTCTTCTTTCAGTTTTAATCGATTGCATTGCAACTCTCTTTATTTGTCCACACTGCAACTCGACGCGACATAACATAAACATAACGCTGCTCCGAACACCTAGCTTTCTGCTGCACTAAAACAGCCCATTTAAAACAGAACCTGGTTCCTCAAAGCTATATTAGCTGAAGACAACTTTGGAGGTGTGAGTATTGAAACCTTTGTTATGATACCCAAAGACCTTCACTTCCTGTAATAGATATATGTATATTGGATCAACCAAATATTAATATACGTTTACACTATAATTATGTTGACATGATATATAAATTATAAGGTGTTTGAATTCAGTCACACCTATAAACAAATGCTTCAAATCATAGCCTGTGTTATCTATTCTTAAAGTCCTGAGCATATCAATCACACTACCATTTGCCAAAACAACCTCAAGCCCCGAAACATAAACATTGAAAAAAAAGAGTTCCGTGAAGATTGTGAATAACCCTATTATACATGAATCGAATTAATAAATAGAAAATGAAATAATGTAAATTGGTAAAGCCATACCTGGCGAGCAGAGAAGAAACAAACCGAATCATCTAATGAAATAAAAGCGAAGATGGAGAAAGTTGAAATAAGAACAATAACCGAAAAAACC
Organism: Ambrosia x helenae; assembly: GCA_030844895.1. Classification (NCBI taxonomy): domain Eukaryota; kingdom Viridiplantae; phylum Streptophyta; class Magnoliopsida; order Asterales; family Asteraceae; genus Ambrosia; species Ambrosia x helenae. Next base: position 56,965 of record JAUTDX010000938.1, read on the forward strand.
ATGGATTTCAGTATGCCGCTTACTCGAGTCAATAACCGTGTAGCCGATGACCTGCAAAAACAACACTAATAGTTTCTCATCAACCATTTGTGAAAGCATTTGCATAACATAGTTCAACTTCAACAACAGTAATTGCATTTCCTTTATCAAAGACAAATTATTTAAACAAATATAATGATGAAATGACAGGGTTTAATGAACTTACTTGTATCTCATGGACAATCCCATTTCCAAATATGGCAGCGATTATAGAGATCGAAGTGAAGCCGCTCATAATCATTCATTACAAAACTTTGAAGATTCTAATGAATAATTTCCTGCAGGTGCATTCTTCGATAGCCCTGCGTTTTAGACGATAAGTTCTGGTCAACACAACCCAAATATAATCATTCATTACAAAACGACACTAGATATCTAATCTATATTTTGATGAATCAATTTAGAATTTAGACATTTTAAGTGCATAATGGGGATTTCTGACATGTTAACAGTATAATTGAGTGATTGTTATGTGTGGGTTAATTTGGGTTATGTTATGTTCATTGTTCACAGCCCTAAAGCACCAAATCCATCAAAATTAATGCACCAAATACATCAAAATTAATAAAACATCACAATTCATAAAGAAGATAGCTAAAACACACCAAAACCTCTCATAGCCCTAAAGCACCAAATCCATCAAAATTAATGCCTGCAAGTCAACAATAGTCCAATGTAATGAAATTTATAAAACATCACAATTCATAAAGAAGATAGCAAAAACGCTCAGAAGAAATCTCATTGCTGCCAATCAAAGAGCATCATAAATCTGAACCAATGTGCGAAAAGTAACTTACATGTAGTCACTGTTCATTGAATTGAGGGTTTTCAGAAGAACAATTGGTTTGAAAGGGCGGGGAGAAGCTGTGAAGAGGGCGGGATTAGGGTTTCTTTTAGATTTGCAAATTTGTTCCTTTTTCATCTTCGAAGGTATATCTAGGGTAATCATAAGTCGCGGTGCCACTGCGTCTTTATCTTATTTGTCCGCGACTTCAATTCCAAACCTGACACACCTTACTCCTAAAACTCTCTAAAGTCGCAGTTAACCCTTCACCCGCGTCTTTTGACTTCCTTGACCGAGACTTTTGAGCAACTTTGTACTAGTGAAGTTGGCCTCCTTGTTACACCTATATCCCATGTAACCCATCCATGATCCTAAATAACACAAGACCAACACACAACACGGATTCAAAAAGATAAAGGCATACATGATTTTACTCAAAGCTTAAATCATTGTTTTGTGCTAAATAAATGTGAAATCAAGAGTCGATGTTAATGTCCTAATCACAGTGATTTGTTCCATCCTAATTCTCATATGTGTACGTATGCAGCTCTCCCTCTCAAAATATCCTATAACCCCATCAAAATAGCATATATGGTCATACGGGTCAGCTTCAAACCGGAACACATAACCAGAAAAATAATAAAAAGGATTAAATTTCTGAAAATAAGGATGGAATAATAGACAATCACAAATGTAGTATCTAAAGTGAGTGCTTAAGTAAAAGACAATCACAGTTTGTAGCATATCCACACACCTACTGAGTTCATCCCTTTCACTGCGAGGCCATTCTCTAATAGTGCAAAATTTATCCTTCTCGAATGCAAAAAGAGCCCTACCCCCACCCAATTATCAATCCAGAATAGTCTCTCCAATTATAAATTACATATTTTAATGTATGACAAACAAGAGTAACTAGTTAGATAAACAAGTCTTGTAAAATAATGATCTAACATCACTGTGTTGTCTTGATTTAAAAAAAAAAAGAAACTTCAGTTTTATCTATATTACATTTTTAATCAGCAAGATTATTAGAATAAATTGGAAAATAATGATTTAGCAGTTTAGATAGCTTTGATGATGTATGCAGCAAACATTGGAGATGTGCTTGAAAACTAAAACCTGTTTGAAACTTCAGAGTGAATGGGTTAACGTATTCATGAACTAACTTATGCCATTACATGTAATATTTTCAACTTCAGAGTGAATGGGTAAAAGTTGTTGCTACTACTGATCAGGTCTGTAGAAAAACCATTTTAATCAGTTCTTGTGATTAAAAAGACCGCAGCGGTAGTGTAAAGGACATTTACCCAATTAATTGCATACTCATAAGTTGATAAAAACCATCACATGTTAAGTAAATAAAATACCATCATATTTTAAGTGAATTAAAAACCATCAATATTCCTGTGATGGTTTTTTCTTTGTCAATTCTACGCCAAGTATGTGGTTGGAGAGATTTTAATCTGCATATTTTTGAATCTTTTTGTAGAAAAGGATCCTTCCAAAACATAACATAATTTTAAAAGTTTAACAAAGCTTGTTTAGGAACACAAGAATTAAAGGCATTAAAACACTATTTAAGAGCAGAAACTCCATAAGAACATACATCAAAGAGCTTTTCCTATAGAAGAACTTGTGTTGGAGTATCAACTCTTGTCATGTTCCTCTATAAAGGCACCATGCTTTCAACATAGCACCTGATCTTATCGAACTCCAATGTTTTTGACAACGGAAATTGATGACCAAAAGTGAATTGTAATGATTTAAAACTTCCACTCTTCCTGTTATAGACAGTCACACTCTTCACGTTACTGAAAAACTTGCTTGGGGAAAAGATAATCTCATCCATATTAACGGAATCCACAGGATAAGGGAAATCTAACTCGAACCAAGGTTGGGGGAATGTAATGAATTCTCTGACCCAAACACGGTTTTTATAGTCTTGTAATATCCAAATAGGCATTTTGGTGTTGTTTTCCTCAACCCAATCACCAGAAACAAGTCCAATACAGCCATTGATTTTTATGAGGAATGCCCATTGATACACATTACCGTCGTCAGTTAAAACACCTTGAGGAGGGTTAATTATTGAAAACTTCTCTGTTCTTAAGTCAAAAGCCAAAATGTCAAACGAGCCATGAAGCACTACATGAACTACACTATCGACACAAACGCTATTATGGAATCCGTAGAACAAAACATCGCAACTACACCCAACAGGAGGCTGCACATCGACCTTTCTCCATGAATAAGTAGACAGAGAGAAGATCATAACTTCCATTCTAGACTCAAGTTCCCTGATCATCATGATCTTAAATTCATTTCTAGACTCATCATACCCAAATAAGTATGGGACATAGCACAGTCCATAAGGGTAAGGATCTGGGACTTTAAATATCTTATGCGTGCTAGGGTTAACAATGAAAACATGATCTCGGTAGTCCTCATTTGGCCCTTTTGTGCAAGTAAAACATATCAACCCGTTCAAATATTTGGCTTCATGCATTAAACAAGGCCCGTCCAGTGTGATGAGATGAGTGAGGGGGCCACCTTCACAGGGGGCGGAGAAAAGGTATTGTTCCTTAGTGGATGTATCGTAAGCGGTCATGAATAAGGCGGTGCGGTTGGCGGCAGTGGAGCGAGTGAAGTGGAGTTTGGTGAATGATGGATGGGAGATGAGTGAGAGCCATGATTTGGAGACAGACCTGAATCGGAGAATGGACTTGACGGGGAGCCTGAACAGGATATCTTCAATGATTTCATCTGGGAATAAAACCATAGCCTTTCTGCCTTGTTGATCATCTGTCGCCGTATATTCTTCTTCTAGGGTTTCCATCACAATTGGTCGTTGTTTACTTGCTTTAGGTTTTGGTTAATATAAAGGTTTTTTTAATTTTTTTTTATTTTAAGTAAACTGCGAATTCCTATTTTTTTAATCTTTATTTTTTTTATTACCAACTTGAAGCACAAGCGAAAATTTTAAAACCACACCTTTGTTTTTTAAACAAATCATCCACCACCTTCTACTAATTTTCTACATGCTTATACTTTACTAAATGGATCTTCTTTTCAAAGCTTCCTAATATGATGCTTTAATATATAGGGTATGTATGGTCTGGATCGATTCGGTTTTTTTGTAAACCATAATAGTAACCGAAGTGTTTGATTTTTCGTTTTTGAAAATCGTTCGGTTTATATTTTTTCGGTTTTAGTAACGATTCGGTTGAACACTCAATTGATGAAGAATCGAGTCTAGGACATTACAAGAATGCTTGTTGAAGAAGCAACCAAAGACGCAGCTTGAATCGAGTTCGGTATATAAATTTGTAATTTTATATTTGGTTTATTTAGTTTTGTATACGGTATTGTACTTTTGTATTTCCTACGAATAATGAGAGTCTCGTTATTATATTGTTTATTCTTAACTAGCTTTTATCCCGGGAGTGTCCCGGGGTTGAAATATCTAATATAACATAATAAAATATCTAATATGACAACATAATTAATGATTTGCCAATACATGATTAATGAATAATAATAATAATAATATTGTTATTATTATTATTATTATTATTATTTTAAACAAATTTCTGCCATAAGTTATCATATTAAAATATAAAAAAAAAGAATCTCTACCTATGAAGTTATGTTTATCGTTTGTGATTTATTAGTAGAGTAAAATATATTTGAAAACAAAACCCCAAAAAAATAGTTGTTTTTTTCTCCGTTTTTTATATAGCACTATGGTACTCGTTAGAAAGATAATAAAACGCTCGTTAATTTGGTGTAATTTTTTTTTTTAAAAAATCTTGTATATAAAAGATATTAACGTTTAAAAGTTATGGGAGGAAACATTAGAGAGAAAATTTAATTTTGTTTTTAAATTCTTATCTTTTCCTAAAATAATTATAATATATATAGATTTATTAAAAAAACTCAAAAAATTAAAAAATCCTACATGATGCCACATGACACATTCAAGGAGAGGTTAAGGCCTCCATTGAATGCCACATAATCAAAGTTCAATTCTTTTATTACTCCCTCCGTCCCATTAGAAGTGTCTTAGTTTGAAAAACACAAAGTTTTAGGCATATTAAATGATTGCTTTTTTTGTTTGCTAAATGACAATAATACCCTTGTCATATGTGGGTCCATCATGTTCTTTGTTTATTTTAGTTATGTTTTTAAGGGTAAATTTGGAAGTTGACTAATAATTTTTTAAAGTGGACACATAAAATGGGACAAATAAAAAAGGAAATATGGACACTTCTAATGGGACGGAGGGAGTATAAGTTATAGATAGATTATAGATTTTAATAAAGCATTGAACCCATTTCCTATATCGTTTTTGGATTCATTGTGTTTGTCAGCCCTTTCAAGAAACTTTAATTACTAGGAATGATAGTAGTCTATCGCGAAGAATTATGTTTAGTGGTTAAAGTAAAACTATCAAAGAGTCACTAACTTATTGTATAATAAACAAACTCACGACCGATCAGAACATAACCGTACAACTTGCCGTGACTACGGCAATGAACGTATAACCACCTCCAAATGTTGTTGGTCATTGTCACATGGATCAGGTAATTGGATTGAGGAATCCCTGGCTGCAATGAAATTAGGTAAAATGATTTACAAAGAAGGAGGTTTTGATTGAGACGTGTGGATTGTATACGTGTCTTTTTAGAAGAACGGTGGGAGGATGAGCTGTGGAGGTGGAGAAACCAAGAGGTTTTGGTTGAGACGGGTAGATTGCTAAGTAGGGTTTTTGGTAGAGAATGGTAGCACATGTATAGATAACAATCAAAATAGTTACTTTCACTCTTTTTTTACTAAGTTTGAACCTTTCTAATGCTTACACTGTTCATGAGCAGTTTCCTTTAATATAAATAAATGTATTTAGTCTGGTTGCAAACGTACACGTACAAATCCACATTACGCGCGGTCCAACCCCTAACTTTTACCTTACATGGATTTGAAAATAATACAAATAAATGAAGTTCATGGCTTAAAATTTTTCTTTTTTATTTAAGACAAAATCAGACACTCACTTTACACCAATGTCCAAGCATGATTTATATATTATTTACTCATGGTAAATGGAATGGCTTAAAATTGGACATACTTAAAGTTATGTAACCATAATATGGCTAGTTTAACTTGTTTATTTAAATGACTCAAACAGATAAAACAACAAGGTGGCTTGTAAGTGGGTTGACGGGTTGTGCATCAGTTAGATGTCATCAAGAGGTTGGCGAGTTGCCTTATAAAATCTATTTTTGTATTACTTATAGTATAATAATAATAAGATTAAGTACAAATGGTTCTTAATCTACATAGTGTATGAAATATTTTAGACCTTAGATTAATAAATCAAAGTGATAAAAGCTGATAGAAAGAAAAATGAATAAAACTTGTAAGCATGACAAACTCTTAAGGGATCTCAAATATTCAAGTAGGTATACTTACGATTGTTAATTTTTTTCAAGTCCCCTACCATTTTTAAATGTCAATAATTTTTTTATAATATATTATATTTTTTTTAAAATACACCGTAAAAACAAACATTTTATTCTCTTTTATTTGAGTACTCTATTGCTATAATTTAAAAACATGATTTTTTTTTAAAGATGACAGGCATGTGTGTAATGTGCGTAATTATCATCTTTAAATGCATAATTAAAAAATAGAACGTGCGTAAGTACTAGGGGTGTAACGAGCCGAGCCGCTCGTGAGCTATTCGAGCGTGGCTCGGTAAAAACTCAAAATGAGTTGAGCCTTATCAAGCCCAAGCCGAGCTCGAGCAAGAGAAATTGCCAACGAGCTGAGCTCGAGCTCTCATAACTTAATCGAGCCGCTGCAACCCAGCAACATGCCCAGCAGCAGCATTTGTCTTCAGTGCTCCCCAGTGATCTAGAAACCGGTAGTTCAAATAGGGCTCCAAAGTTACAATTCATGTCTGACTACCATTCTTGGAAGGGGCGATTCAAGACTCATGTTGAGGGAATCGATGGTTTAGTATGGGCAGCGATCGGAAATGGGTAAGCGAGGCCGATGATAGAAAACTCCAATATTCTAGTTGCCTTAGAAGACATTATAGAGGATCAGCAAAAGAAGTATAAATATGAGAAGAAGACATTAGCTGCTCTAACACAAGCACTCCCCAAAGACACCCTACACCAGTTTGCACAATGTATAACTTCACAGATGCTTTAGCTTGCATTGGCAGAGAGGAATGAGGGTAACGAGAAAACAAGGAAGATTAAGATGGATCAACTCAGAAAAGAGTTCGAGAATTTTGTAGCTATTGGGAAATGAACCACTGCGGGATCTGGCTGCACGATACTATCATTTGATGTCGGAGATGTATCATTACGGGGTTGTTTATACATCTGCTGAACTTGTTGAACGCTTTGCAGATGCGCTTCCTCCACACAGGCATCAGTGGCTCAACATCTAGAAGTCCAACAATCGTTATCAGACCATATCAATCAATGACTTTGTGACTGAATTTGAGAACAAAGAAATTGAAGAAATCAGAAGGGCTAACAACGCGTTTATCCCTCAGAATCTCAGCATCTACTACGGGGCAGCTCCTCAAGATATCAGCGTTGCGGGATCTAAACCACAGACAACTTTTGTCCTTAATCAATATCCTGTATTTGCTTTTGACAACTATGGTCCCCCACAAGATGTTGCTCCTCCTGTGTATCCTCTTGGACAAGCAAATCAGTATCCACAACCTTATGCAGCTAACCAGTTTGGTGTAAATCCATTTTCTCACCTTGCAGCAACAGCTCAAGCAACGGGAATGCTTATCACACCCAGGAAGACTACGCACAGATTGATAAGGATGATATGGACTTGATAGATATTCAGTGGCATTTCTCAAGCATGGTTAGAAGAGCAAAGGAGTATATGGATAGAACGGGAAGAAGAGATGTGCTGATTAACAACAACACCAGATTTCAGTTTGATAAAAGCAAAGTCACGTGTTAAAACTGCGACACTAAGGGACACTTTGCTCGGATATGTGATTGACCAAGGCAACAAGGAAATTAGAATCCGTTCAACAACAACAGAGGCAATCAGAACCAGAGGTAGAAAGCTCAGACACAACCTAACCCAAATACTGAACGAGCACTCGTCCCCGTGCATACCAGAACCAGTGTGCTCCTACAAACAACAATCAAGGACAAGCCCTGGTAATCCAAGCTGATGAAGGATTTAACTGGAACCTTCATTTAGACGGAGAGGATGCTCCGCAAGGTGGTGCAGCATGTTTCGTCCAACAGGTTTCCGATGCAGAAGTTGAAGTTGAAGAATGCACAAGTTCATAAGAAGTCAATGTTCTTGAAAATGACTATTCTGATTGTGATTCTGATTGTGGGTCTCAGGTGGGTTTGGATTTGGAAGAGCTACTTGCAGAAGTAGATGAGTTCATCAGCAAGCGATCTATGGAGCTGAGAAGTCTGCAGCTCACTATGTGTTGATGGCTATCACAGAATCGTCAACCAAGGTAAGTTCATCTTCCATTTCTAAATCTAAGTGTGTTGAGTGTGACAAGCTTAAGTGCAGAATCAATGTCTTAACTGACGAGAATCTGAACCATAAAGCTGATTTGGGGCATTGCCAACGGTCCAATGATGTCTTAAGATCAAATGAAAGAGGTTTTAAGAACACCAATGAAAAATATAAAAAGGATGTTATAAGACACCAAGAAATAGTTTGCAATTGTAAATTGTGATTATGAAAAGATTAAGAAGAAACTTGAAAGTTACCTAAACTGCAAGTATGTTCTTGATCACATAATCGACAACCCAGAAAAGGAAGGCAATCCCACCAGCCCAGTATATGCACAATGTCCACCTCCAGTGAGATTTGAAAATCACACCTTTGACGTTTTGCCAAAGGACGAGGTTGTGGATATTTCTGCTAATGCTGCTAAAGCTGCAAATGTTGGTGATCCACATCAACCTAATGTGAAACCATCACTTGGGGCTAGTGAGATTGTGGATGATGTGAGTGTCTGTGAAACAGACGTATCAGATGATGAGTTTGATGAGCCTCATAGGAATGCACCGGTAAAGAATGAATATATTCCTCTTCAAAATCACATTTTGTGTGATCCTGAGCTGAAAGTGCAATCTGCTAATGGCAAGAGGTTGAAAGTGTTTTACGAAATGAAAGGATCTGATAAGATATACTCTTATGAAGAGCTTCCTATCAGATTTATTGGTCCCGGTCTTATAGATAAAATTTGGCAAGAATTCGTCATTACCATGGAAAAAGAAAAATGGGGTAAGGGTAAGGGCAAGTAAGATCATGGAAATCAATCCAATGAAAACAATAAGAGAAACACTAGTGACCCTTGAAAACAAACTCAATAGCAAAATCCCAAAAAACATGTAACAGAGTTTGTTCGACCTACCAGGAAAGGTGAAAATGAGGATGAACAAAAGCCATCGATCCCATTACGACAACAATGTCTTGAGGATCGAACGCCAAAGAACACCTTTGACAGTAAGTTCAAACCAAGGGATAAAAGGGAGAAGCAAACTGAAGCTCCCAAGTTTAAGGAATACAGATCCTGTTTAAAGTGCGGGGAACATGGGCATTTAGTTGTTGCGTGCCCTGAACTTAGACGAAAGAGGATCGAAGTTAATGAACCTCCAAGTTCTAGCAAATCAAAACAACCCGTCTCCCCAAAACTATCTGAAAAACAACAAGGGAATCAGGTTGTTTGGGATAACAGGAACAAAATTGCTATGAACCAAAATCCGGCTGGTGGTAAGGTTATTCAGATGAGGGGGAGCCCAATCTCAACTATGGGTGAAGCATCGGCAAAGCCACAAGCTAAACCGGTAGCCAAGCCTAAGGGTAACCCTAAGTCGGATCCATGCACAGTTAAGTATGAAGTGGTTCCAAACACTGTTCCACCAAAGGAATCAAAGGTAGGATCTTCAAGCCCTAAGGTAAAGAAGAAGTCTAAGCCAAAGAAACCGGAACATGTTTGGAGACCTAAATCACCAACCAAAAACTGGGGAAGCATCACCTTCAGGTACAGGACCATCGGAATCAACACCAACTCCAAATGGAAGACCATCGGAAGTGGGGTGATTTTTCGACTTTGGATGTAGATGGAAGACCTAAGATCGTGAAGGCTTGCGTCCTCCTTAACCACTAAACTTTAAATATTTGTGCAGGGAGTTCCGCAAGGCCTTATTAGTAGTCTATGGATAGTTGATAGTGGAGCTTCTGGGCACATGACAGGTGACTTTTCCCTGCTATTTGACATCAAGAATATCAACAGGGGATATGTTGCTTTTGCTGGTAATAAAGGGGGTTACATCACTAAAGAAGGAAGTATGAGCAATGGTATTGTTATCTTTTAAAAGATCAGCTTTGTGAAGCAAATAGACCACAACTTGCTGAGTGTGTCGCAAATCTGTGACAAGAAGTACACAATATTATTTGACGACAATGCATGCTTCATTCTGAAACCGGGCTTTAAGATTCCAAAATAGTGGGATATGTTCTCTGCTCCAAGGGTCAACAATTTGTATGTTCTGGATATGAGTCAAGCTATAACAGCTCAGAGGCAGGTCACTTGTTTTCTGTCAAAGGCGACAGAGAAGGAGTCCATCATGTGGCACAGACGGATGGGCACATTCACTTGAGTAAGATGAATCACTTGGTTTGGAATAAGCTTGTGGAAGGTGTCTCAGTTAAGAATTTTCATCTCAATGACGTTTGTGTTTCATGCAAGAAAGGGAAGCAGAAGAAGAAGTCTCATAAACCTAAGAAGGTCAACTGAGTGAGTGTTCCTCTCGAATGGTTGCACATGGATTTGTTTGGCCCTATCAATCGGAAAAGCAAGAATGGAGATTTATACTGTCTAGTTGTCACCGATGATTATTCCAGATTCTTTTGGGTAGTATGTATGCAGCACAAGATGGAGACCTTCGAATACTTGAAGAATCTGTTCACCACACTTGAAAATATCTATCAGCTAAAGATCCGTCGAATTCGCAGTGACAATGACACAGAATTCAAGAATCATGCTATGGAGGCCTTATATGCAAAAAAGGGAATTCATACTGGCATCAGTGGCTGGACATCCAGAAGTCAAACAACGTGTATCAGACACTCTCCATCAATGAGTTTGTGGCAGAGTTGGAGAATAAAGAGATAGATGAAATCAGAAGGGCGAACAAGACGTTCATTCCTCTTAATCCCAGCATCTACCACGGGAACACACCTCAGGACACCAGTGAGGGTGGATCCAAACCACAGACAGCGTTTGTGGTCAATATCGACAAAGATGATATGGATCTGATAGACATCCAATGGCACATCGCAAGTGTGGTTAGGAGGGCAAAAGAATACATGGATAGGACCGGGAGGAGAGATGTACTGATCAACAACAACACAAAGTTTGGGTTTGACAAGACTAAGGTCACGTGCTACAACTATGGCACCAAAGGACACGTTGCAAGAGAATGTGACCAACCTAAGCAGCAAGGGAATCCGAAACCGTTCAACAACAACAGAGCAAATCAGAATCAGAGACAACAAGCTCAGACTCAACCCAATCCAAATACTGAAAGAGCTATAGTCCTAATGCAAAACCAAAGGCCTTATGCAAACAATAATCAAGGACAAGCCCTGGTAATACAATCTGATGAAGGGTTCAACTGGAACCTTCTCATAGTGGGAGACGAAGCTCAGCAGGGTGGATCAACATGTTATGTCCAACAAGTTTCTGATGCACATGTTGAAGTTGAAGAATGTTCTAGTCTATCAGAAGTCACTATTCCTGAAATTGAAGCATCCGACTGTGACTCTGAGTGTGATTTTGATATGGGGATAGATTTGGAAGAACTGTTAGCAGAAGCAGATAGTTGATCAGCAAAAGGTCGTTTCTTGTCGATGCTGACTGCACTAAGAACAACCTTGGAGGATTCTTTGGAGCTGAGAAGACTGTAGCTCATTATGCCTTAATGGCCATTACAGAATCGTCTAGCAAAGTAAGTTCATCTTCCATTTCTAAACCTGAGTGTGTAGAATGTGGCAAATTGAAGTACAGAATCGATGTCCTAACAGACGAGATCCAGAACTTCAACGTTGATTTGAGTCAATGTCAACAGACCAATGATGTTCTGAGAACCAATGAAACGGGTTTTAAGAACACCATTGAGAATCTGAAGAAACAAAATTCTGAGTGTGATCAACTTAGATTCAGAATCAAAGAATTAATTGATAAGAATCTGAATATGGAAGCTGATGTGGGTCCTTTACAAAGGTCAATTGATTCCTTAAGGCAAAAAGAGAAGTTTCTAAGTACGGTTGAAAACTACAAAAATGATGTTCTGAACTGTCTAAGACTCTAGCAAATAAACAAATCACTATAACAATTACATAAATGGGTTAGAAGACACTAAGAAGCACTTGGCCATTGTGAACTGTGAGTATGAAAAGATCACGAAGAAACTTGAGAGTTATCTGAACTGCAAGTATGTTCTTGATCACATAATCAATGACTCAGAAAAGGAAAGCAATCCCACCAGTCCAATATATACACAATGTCCCCCACCGTGAGATTCAAAAATCATCATTTTGATGTCTTACAAAAGGAGGAGATTGAGGATATTACTGCAAAAGCTACTAAAGCTGCAGAAACGGCCAAGGCGGCAGAGGCGACTAAAGCTGCTGAAGTTGCTAAGGCTGCTCAAACTGATGAAGCTGTCAAAGTTGGGGAGATTGCAGATGATGCAAGTGTCTGTGAGACAGACTGATCGTATGATGAGCTTGATGAATCTCCGAGGTATGCATCGGTCAAGGATGCTTATATTCCTCCTCAAAATCATATCATTAACCTTTGAGTGAACTTAAGCCGAAAGTGCAAACTGCGGATGGTAAGTGTATCAAAGTGTTTTATAAAATGAAAGGATCTGACAAAATATATGCTGATGAGGAGTTTCCTCTCAGATTTCTGGCACCTGGCCTTGTTGGTAAAATTTGGCAAGAATCCACCATTACTGTTGAAAAAGAAAAATGGGGAAAGGGCAAACAGGGTCAGGGTAATCAGTCGAAGAAAAATAATGGTAAAAATCAAACGAAAAAACACTTTGAACTCTTCAACTCAAGCTCAGGAAAAGTCTCCGAGAAAGCATGTTACTCAGTTTGTTAGATCTTCTGGTATTGAGATCAATGATGATCCCAAGAAAGAAATGCAAAGAAAATGTCTCGAGGATCTGAAACATAAGAACTCATTTGCCACTAAATCTAAGAAAAAGGGTAAGACTTCAAATACTCCACTTTTTGAGGAGTATAGATCCTGTCATAAATGCGGGGAGCGTATGCATTTAGTTGCTGCGTGCCCGGAATTTAGACGGAAAAGGATCGAAGTAGATGCTGCTCCAAGTTCAAGCAATACTAAATAGCCAACATTCTGAAAAACAACAGGGAAAGCAGCTTGTTTATGACTACTGAAACAAAATTGCTATGAACCAAAAGCCAGTTGATGGCAGGGCTCCACAGACGAGGGGGAGCCTAGTTCCCAAAAAGGTTCAAGCAGCGTCTAAGCCACAAGCTAAGGCTGCAGCTAACCCGAAGGGTGACCCTAAAACTATTCCATGCACGGTTAAATCTGAAGTGGATCCAAAACCAGTTGCATCCAAGGAATCTAAGACTGGACCTTCTAGCCCCAAGGCAAAGAAGAAATCCAAGTCAAAGAAACCAGAACAGGTTTGGAGACCCAATTCACCAACTAAAACTGGAGAATCATCTGTTGTATCTAATACTGCCGGACCATCGGGAACAACACCAACTCCTAACGGAAAGTGGGTTGATTTTCTGATGATTTTCTGACTACAGATGAAGATGGAAGACCCAAGACCATGAAGGCCTGGGTCCCCCTTAACCACTGAACTTTAAATGTTTGTGAAGGGAGTTCCACAGGGCCTTATCAGCAGTCTCTAGATTGTTGATAGTGGAACTTCTGGGCAGATGACAGGCGACTTATCCCTGCTATTTGACATCAAGAATATCAACGGGGGGTATGTTGCTTTTACTGGTAACAAAGGGGGATATATAACAAAAGAAGGCAGTATGAGCAATGGGATAGTAAGCTTTGTGAAGCAATTAGACCATAATTTGCTGAGTGTCTCACAAATCTGTGATAAGAAATACACAGTGTTCTTTGTTGACATTACTTGCTTTATTCTGAAGCCTGGTTTTAAGATTCTGAAAGAGTGGGTTATGATTTCTGCTCCAACAGTCAACAATTTATATGTTCTGGACATGAGTCATGCCATGACAGCTCAGGGGCAGTCACTTGTTTTCTGTCTAAAGCAACAGAGAAGGAGTTTATTATGTGGCACGAACGAATGGGACATATTCACTTGAGGAAGATGAATCACTTGGTACAGAATCAGCTTGTGGAAGGTGTCTCGGTTAAGAATTTTCATTTGAATGACGTCTGTGTCTCATGCAAGAAAGCAAAGCAGAAGAAGAAGTCTCACAAACCTAAGAAGGTCAACTCAGTCAGTGTTCCTCTCGAGCGGTTGCACATGGATCTTTTTGGCCCAGTCCAATCGTAAAAGCAAGAATGGAGACATATACTGTTTGGTTGTCACAGATGATTATTCAAGATTCTCTTGGGTAGTGTGTATGCAGCACAAAAGTGAGACCTTCGAATACTTGAAGAATCTGTTCACCAAACTTGAAAATATTTATCAGCTAAAGATCAGTAGGATTCGAAGCTACAATGGAACAGAATTCAAGAATCATGCTATGGAGTCGTTATGTGCAGAAAAGGGAATACATCATGAATTCACAGAACCATACACTCCTCAGCAAAACGGGGTTGCAGAAAGAAAGAATCGGACTCTTATTGAGGCAGCCAGAACAATGCTTGGAGACTTGAACCTTCCTGTGTTCTTTTGGAACGAGGTGGTTTACTACGCGTGTTATACTCTAAATAGGGTTCTAACGGTAAAGAGGTTTGTTAAGAAATCTTACGAGCTGCTGAACCGGAGGAAGCCGAACTTAGAGTTTCTGGAACTTTTCGAGCGGCCATGTACCATGATCCAACCCGAAGGGAAATTTGGAGCAAAGGCAGAAGAAGGATTCTTTGTTGGATACATCACTCCCAATAAAAGAGTGTACAACAAAAGAACCAACTGCGTTGAAGAATGGCTTAATGTCGATGTCCAACGCTATACTGTCAATGCACCTGGTATTGGACCCGATTGGTTGTTCGACTATAAGAGTTTATTTGATTCTTTCAATGTGGATAATTTGGTAGATGATGTTGTGTAAATGTATTACGAGTGTGAAAACACAGCTAGCCCTCCACTACCAGCACGAGCAGCATCTGATGCCTTTGCATCCACGGGTCCCCCTGGTAAAACTGCAGCAGCAGAAGTTTAGGAAGTTTTTCAGCAAGCGTCAACAGAGGTTCTAGAATCTGCTTCAGATGAGGAATATGCAGAGTCTCGTGAAACACTTACTGATGAACTAGCTGGATATGGTGAATCTACCGCTACAGCTCCAGTCAATCGTACAAGAAACAATCAAGCTGGTCCTTCTACTTCGGCAGCTCCAGGAATTGGTCTTCGATTGATTTCACCGGTTTTAACATGCAACCCGCTGCTCCCTCCTGTTCTCGCGCCGCAGAGACAAATTTATCGGAAGGATTGGAAAATCTCAATCTGCATTCGGATGTTCCAGTGCCGGCACACATCTAGAATCTCGGATTCACGATACTCATCCAATGCAAAATGTGATTGGTGATCCGGCTAGCAGAGTCATGACACGCAGTCAGCTCAGAAATGCTAGTCCAAGTGACAATGCAGGTACCCTGGCACTCTACTCGGAGATCAGAAAAGCAGTCATCAGAACGATTGGTCTTTTGCTCTATATGTTTCTCAACTGGAACCAAGAACCGTGCAAGAGGCACTGAGGGAAGAACCATGGATTGAAGCAATGCAAACTGAGCTTCAGCAGTTCCAAAAGCTCGGAGTGTGGGACTTAGTTGACTTACCTCCAGGCCCTAAGAAGATTGGAACAAAGTGGGTCTATAAATGCAAACGGGATGACCGCAGGGTGATTATCAGAAACAAGGCCGTTTAGTTGTCCTCGGCTTCCGTCAAATCGAAGGAATAGATTACAACGATGTATACGCTCCAGTTGCTCGCCTTGAAGCTATCCGGATGTTCTTAGCTTATGCTTCTTACAACGTTTTTAAGGTGTTTCAAATGGACGTGAAAAGTACTTTTCTGTATGGTATCGTGAAGGAAGAGGTGTATGTTGCACAGCCGCCGGGTTTTGAGGATCCGCTTCATCGCGAAGAGGTCTACAAACTGAACAAAGTGTTGTACGGACTCCATCAAGCTCTGCGAGAATGGTATCAAATGCTCAGCAACAATCTTATATCCAACGGGTTCAGCCGTGGACTCGTGGATTGCCCCTTATTCACCAAGGAAAAGGGTGGTGACCGTCTGCTGGTACAGGTTTATGTTGATGATATTTTTTTTGGGTCTACTAATGATGAAATGTGCAGGGATTTTGAAAAGCTTATGCAGGAAAAGTTCGAGATGAGCTCGATAGGGGAGATGCAACTCTTTTTGGGTCTATAAGTAGAACAACAGCGTCGGGGATCTTCATCCACCAGACCAAATATGTTTCTGACATCTTGAGCCAGTTCTAGATGGAAACTCTACTCCAGTCGGCACCCCTACTAAGACCAATCACAGGATTGGACCTGACGAGAAAGGACAAGCCGTTGATCCTTTTCTTTATCAGGCGATGATTGGCTCACTCATGTACCTCACTGCATCAAGACCTGACATAATGTTCACAACATGTCTACTATCCAGATACCAGTCCAAGCCGAAACAGTCCCCACCTGATTGCTGTGAAGAGGATCTTATGTTATCTAAAAGGTTGTCCGACCAAAGGTCTATGGTACCCTAATGACGATAAGTTTAACCACATTGCTTTTAGTGATGCTGACTATGGCTGATGCAAGAGAGACTTGAAATCCACATCGGCTGGATGCCAGTTTTTGGGATCAAGACTACTCTCATGGCAGTGCAAGAAGCAAGCCTGTGTAGCCTTATCAAATTGCGAATCGGAATATGTAGCTGCTTCTAGCTGCTGCTCCCAGGTTCTATGGATACAACAACAAATGAGAGACTACGGTTTGAATTTCTTAATACTCCCATTCACTATGACAATGAATCCGCTATAGCACTTGCTAAAGACTCAGTTAATCATTCCATAGCGACACATATCTCGGTTCGGTATCATTTCATACGCGATTGCTATGAAAGAAACTGATCGATATGGTTAAAATCCACACTGATTACCAACGTGCCGATTTATTCACCAAAGCTTTTGACGGACCTCGTTTTGAGTATCTGTTAATTCTAAACGGCATTAAAGAAAAGCAGGATTAGATCCTCATCGGTAATCATTTTTGTAAATATTTTTCTTCAAAAATCAGAAAAATCCAAAAATATTGTCTTTTTTCCAAATTTTAGATTTTTTAGGGGGAGAAAATCAGAAAAATACAAAAACATTAGAAAATTTCAAAAATAACAAAAATGAGAAAAACAAAAATGAGTTTCTTCGGTGAAATAGGGACTGATAAGTAGCCTCTACAATGATGTGTTGGTAGGCTCGAAATCATTTCCAAGCTCGGCACGGTGATACAAACCTAAATCAACTGAGAATTGTGTGGATTAACGTCGCGTTTGGCATATGGTCTAAAAACCTCAATCTCGTTGATAGAATGCCAAAATCTGAGGTTTCTGGTCTTTAAGAGGTTGGTACATCCGGGGTGAACTGGACGTTTCTCAGAAATAAATTGTGGTGGCATAAGTGACGTACGTTGGGTTCGCAAGCCCTACAACTAAGACACCTTTTTGTGATTCCCAAAGAAAAACAAAGGAAAAACAAAAAATATAGAATAAATTCTGATAAGGAGAAGTCTGGGAATCCTTTAAAAGCAAAAAGATCATGAATGGCAAAACCCTATTATCAAAGAGAATCGCTCTAAGGTATCAAATCATATACCTAAAGCATCGTACCAAAAAATCAATATACGGTATTTGACTTAAACCCTGGTCCTGGATCTCACTAGTCTCTCTACTACACACAGCGTTCTTGCAGACCGGATCACCACTGAGTCTATTCCTTGTAAATACGGATGACAATAGCTTATTCACCGGATTACGAGGAAGCTTTGTGCATGCCTTGATGCGGGAATACGTCACGTATGCGGGGGAACACCTTTAATCAGTCTTAATATTACCTTAACGTATCTAAAGTGCCTACGATAAAATTTGATTTTGAGTTTAGGTAGACAACAATACTCGCACTTGTTGTAGGATGCTCCTTGGTAATTTGAACTAAAACTGAACATATAAGGGTTTCTAGTATAGTCCGTACACTGATATGATTCCCTAACTGATGAAATTCGCAAAAATTTGATAGTGTACAGTTAGTTGATTCATATCTTTGTTTAATTTCTGTTCAGTTTTATCCTAAATCATTCTTGATTGCAGATGCCGGAATCCTAGTCCATTGTATTCTTACTTCTTCAGAAATAAAATGCCGGAAAGTCAACTAATCAAAACTTTTGTTTTTTTGCCGGGTCAAAACCGACTTTCTCTTAAGTACCGGGGTGAAAAAATGAAATTTTTGATTGTTTCAAGTCGGAATCTGGATCACTTATTTAAAATTGGGTAACAAATGAATGTTTTGAACATTTCAGGGGTTAAAATTGTCAACTTTGGTAGTTCAGGGGCATTTGGTAAATTAGGAAAATAGGGCACATTTAAGTTGGCTAATCGCGTGTATAGACAAGCAAGTGTGTGTACTCGTGTGATATTTAAGACGAGTAGACCATACTCGTGTCTTCCCTCATGCGAGTAGCCTTTCTTTTATTATAATAGGTTGAAGTTGCTTGATAAGGGTGATTAGCTGTCTACTCGTGTGGCTGTAAAGGCGATTACAATCTAGACGTTAGATCTTCAAGCGATTACACTCCTACTCGCCTTTACTGTTCACGCGAGTAGGATCAGGTATAAAATAACTGTTAGCCATTTTCACTCATAATTTCAAATTCCAAACACTGTTTGCTCCGGTTCCCCTCTAATTCACCCGTATCCTCACCCTTTTGCCTGTGTTTTTCTTGACTTGCATTTATGTTAAGCATCACCAAGGTATCATATTTTCAAAATTATAGACCCTAACAACCTGTTTTTTAGGGTTAAATCTCATCTTTTAGAACCGAAACCCTAGGTTGTTAAAATTGATCGATAAACTTCTATAACATGTTATTAATGGATAAATGTTGATAAGGGTTGCTTAATCGACACTATTAGATTCTTATTACACCAAAGTTTTGATCAAAATAAAGATCGAATCAAAAGCCCCAATTTTGAACTCTTATGAAGCCTAATTTTAAACCGAATCAATACACCCTCTAATCAGACCTATTATTGAAATTTGTTAAAGGTGTTATGCTAACCGGCCCCTTTAGGTTCTAGTAATGCATAAAACTTCAACCCAAAATGACCCATACAAATTTTGGTTGAAATTGTGTAGGAGAACACTGTTCACGAGGCGAGTAGGAGCTCTACTCGCATGAACAGTTTAGCGAGTAGGCTACAATCGTGTATAATTGGAAGCATTTAGCTGATCTATTATGTTAAATTGATTGTTTAGATCGAATTTAACTGACCAAGCTCTGATACCAATTGTTGGATCAGTTTGAGCTCTAAAGACAATTATTAGACTTAAATGGCAGCGGAATAAACACAATAATTCACATTATTAGATTGACACAATGACTTGAACTCCCCCTCAGAATATAGTCTCCACACAACATACAATAGGCACAAGTGTAAACAAAGATTATGACAATTAATGCTTAAACACTTGAATGTTATTGACAATGGTGCAAGTCTAAAGGTTTTACATTACATGGGTATTTATACACCATTTTCAGGCGTGCATTCCATACTGGAAAGTACCTCTAGATCTACAAAATACATAAACGAATACAAATTGAAATACAACTAGAAATATGATGATAACTACTGAAGCTTTATTCTGACATATTGGAAATGTGAGCTGAACTTCTGACAAGTAAACTTCTGATGATCAATACAACTTCTGATGATTAAAGCATTAGAAGTTTGTCTTCAATAGTTGTAACTTCTGATACTTGGAAAAACTCTTATAACGTATACAGCTACTGATGAGTTACTTCATCAGTAGTTGTTCTTCAGTTGTTGATCTTCAGTAGTTGTCTTCAGTAGTTGTCAGTTTTAACTCTTAAGTTGTTCTCATACTTAGTCATTTATTATGTGGATAATTAGATAAGGTTTTATATTGACTCTTCAATTCTCTTTGACCCAACAGATTTTATCATAAAGTTGCAAAGACATCCAATGGTCATGATACGATTTGTGTAATCGTTGATCGACTGACCAAGTCTGTACACTTTCTGCCAATCAAGGAAACCAACAAAATGGAAAAGTTGGCTAAGTTGTACATCAAGAAGATTGTAACTAGGCATGGAGTGCCTGTCTCAATCATTTCTGACCGTGACACTCGTTTCCCCTCAAGTTTTGGCAATCCATTCAAGAAGCTTTAGGTACTCATTTGGACCATGTGTACGGCCTATCACCAGCAAACGGATGGCCAATGTGAACGAACAATTCAAACTCTTGAGGACATCCTCCGAGCTTGTGTGATCGATTTTGGTGGAAACTCGGACATACATCTGCCATTGGTTTATTCCTACAATAATAGCTACCACACCAGCATTAAGGCCGCTCCATTCGAGGCCTTATACGGATGAAAATGTTGATCTGTATTGTGTTGGGTAGAAGTTGGAGACAAACACTTGACTGGACCCGAGGTGATTCAAGAAACGACCGCAACCCGACAGAAGAGCTATGCTGACCTGAGACGCAAGCCATTAGAATTTCATGTTGGCAAAAAAGTGCTATTGAAAGTCTCACCTATGAAAGGTGTACCCCGTTTAGTAGGCAAATGTGGCAAGCTTAACCTGAGATACATAGGCCCATTCGAAATCCTAGCCCGGATTGGTCCAGTGGCCTACAAGCTCAAGTTGTCACAAGAGCTAAGTGGTGTTCAAGACACTTTTCACGTGTCAAATCTCATGAAGTCTTTATATCTGACGAGTCACTAATCATCCCCTCTGAAGAAATTCGCATCCATGATCAATTCCACTTTATTGAGGAGCCAAATCGACAGTGACGGACTGGAAAGTCCAAAGTTGAGACTGAGAGTCGATCAAGCTTGTCAAAGCCAGATGAATTCCAAGCGCGAACCCTAATTCACTTGGGAATGTGGGGACCAGATGAAACTCCTGTATCCTGCCATTTTCCTGGAAGCATCTAAATCCGATGACTCAACTCAATTTCGCAGACAAAATTCAAAAAACAAGGGTAGAGAATGACAACACCGTCGATTTCCCAGGTCAAGATCCATACACGCCCTTAAAACCATGCCCATTTTTATTCGTGCATTATACATTATTACAGTAACTATGTCATCCCGAGTCTAGAAAAGCCCAAACAATTTCAAGAATTGATTTACATTTCCCAATAATGTCCATTTACGCAAGCAACACCCGATTATCCCAAAACAATCGCCAATGAACAATCAAGCCAGTGGCACGCTCAACAGAGAGCAACAAAATGTCCAATTATTATGTACAATCGAAACCAGACTACATGTGACAATATCCGATCTAAAACCTATACAATCCACATGAAACACGAATATTTTATATAGCCATTTTTTATAAATATCTGACAGATTATTTCATAAGAGTTTTGTCATGGATCCAACTCTTTCTAAGATACATATATAAGAATGATTTTTATACAAAATATATATATTATACATACATACGTACATGTGTGTGAGTATGCATGCATTCATTTGTTTTCAAAATTTTAAACATAGGTATGTGCATGGAATATTCACATACAACCTTATGAAATCCAAACTATATCTTTATTACACAAGTATATAAATATATAATGCTCATTAAAACAAAACTCCCTGCATTATACACACATATATATGGCTTATGTGTGTATGTGTATATATAATCAAGCATTTGAAGTAATATATGGATACATATACACACATGCGATTCATTGATGTGTGTGTGATTGATACTTGAACCTCACAATATATAAATACACACACACACATACGATATATTCTTGCATGTGTGGAATCAACACAAAACCAATATCATGCATACATATACACACACAACGCATGCATATGTGCGTGTTTATTTGAATTCCTCATGCATACACTCAACATAATAATACGAACAAACAAACACCCTAACCTATCTTTTTCACAAACATGAGGCCTTATGCATCATCCACCATGATCCAAGACCTAGTTGACTTTCCCAAAACATCCTTTCCCTTCCTCTAGAATCGGCTCAACAAGTTCCAAGGCAAGCAGATGCACGAAGTTAGTCCCATAGTCAACCCATTATACTAATAAGGAAACCACCTTTTTACACTACAACCTCCCATGATGTTTGACCTTCCATAACTAACAACAACACTCTACACTCTCTTCTCTCTCTCGTATGATATATATATATATATATAATTGAGATCAATTAGGAACCATCATCTTAGTTAAGAACCTTAGGAATCAATCTTAGCCATCCATTCTTCTTGATCATAAGGGTATTGATGTAAAATTACACAAACAAAATACTTTCATCACATCAGTTACGTATATCATGATAACCTAGTTTCCTACAAATCTGCAATTGAAGATCTAAATTCTCCCTTCTCCAAAATCTAATTGGAAAATCCTAAAGAAATTAGCAAAATTATTTGGGTTGTTCTCTGTGATAATCATCACTTCAATCGTAATTGCGATCATTACATGCTGCATGTTTTAATGATGATCTAAATGATGTGGATCATGTTTTAAATAATTCAATGATAATCATCACTAGCC
>JAUTDX010000939.1:0-93134 GCA_030844895.1 Ambrosia x helenae
CCATGTTATTAATGTGGTTAGAGGCCCAGTTGGTTTTTTAATGAGTTTGTTACAAGTTGTTTCGTATAAGATGACAAACCGTTGGATCAAGTTAATATCATCCGTTGGATTATTGTGGAAAGATCTCGAGCTGCCTATATAAGAGAAGCTTATTCTCTTTTCTAGGATTTGAGAGTCTCAGTCTTTGTTATCGTCTTCCTTTATTGTCTGTATATCGTCTAGGGTTTATACCTGTTCTAATCGTCTGTTTGTAAGTATTTCATTGTATTGTTTTGTTGTTGTGATCTGCTGATCTTGATAATCAGCAGATCTCAATCAACTTTGTACTCTTATTATAGTTTCAGTGATTTACTGAAACTATTGGGTTTGGTTGGGTACTTTTCTGGTTTGGTGAATAATAGATTTTGGTCACGTTTTGTCGCTATATCTCTTGTTATGTTGTTGATGTTCTTGGTTTGATGTTGTTCTGAGTTTTGTTATTAGATATAGTTTAGATCTGTATTTTTCTACACATTATCGGATCCCAACAAATGAGTCATCAAATCATGGGGAGATGTCAGTCATCTGAATGGCACCGGGTACTTAGATTCGGGTTTTGGTGGCGGCCGAACGTCTGGTTAGACATTTCATGTATGTTTTTGTTTCTTGACTTGCTAAACATGTCAAGTCTTTGATGGGATGTGAATTGTTAATTTCTTGAATTAAGTTATTTCTAATCCATTAATTGGGTCCACAATGCACATGGTTGCAAATGGAGATAATCTGGATTATTAGAGTTTGAACTTTGTAGTGTGTTAGAATTATTGATTAATGACACACATATGACTCTATAAGTTTACAATTGATTCTGAGAACTTAATATTTTGATCATATAGTCTTTTTTTTTGTCTGATCTCAATATAAAATATTATAATTTATTTTAGCAAAAAAAAAAAGATTATATAATCAAATATTAAAGGACTATAATAAGGGGCGTTCAATATATGAATCGGACTTAAAAAACTCAAAATTCGATTCAGATGATACTCAAATCAAGATTTGAGTTCAGTTTTTGAATACTCAAATGTTGATTTTAATACGAACTTGTCATTTTTATTCTATTTGAAATTTGAATTACAATTATGCATATTATTTTATTTTACATATACACCTAATTATAAATTGTGCGTATGTATACTTACACACAAAACTACAATACACACAAAACTACAATAGACTTCTAACATTTAAGCCTCCTAACTCCTAATATTTAATATCAAATCCAATGATCAAACCAATAAACAAAATGCCCTCAAATCACTATGGCTAACATTTGGGCTGTTGCGCACATTCCCACTCTAGTCGAAAACTATTATTGAAGAACAATAAGTTGATTTAAAGTTTACGTATTCAATTTCAAGTTTATTAAGATTTTATAAAAATCGACTCGAGTTCAACCATCATTATACTTTTAAAATTGATTTTAATCAGTATTCGGATTTTGAATCAGACTCGTATTCAAATTCAGTAATCGAAATCCGAATTGAATTTTTGAGAAAGTGAGTACCAAATACCATATCGAATCTACCGATATGATACTAGTACTGATACCCGATACCAAATGCTCATCCGGAAAAACAAACAAGGTCATTTGACTCATTTGTAAATTACGATTGGGGACTTTAAGCTAACTGTTCAAAACGTGCCTAATTCCGTTGAAAAAGGAATGGCGCACTGCGCACCCTGCTCCTATTAGAATCAGCAGCAACCATCTCCCTACAACCGTCAATATTAATAGTCTCTCGTCAGTTGGCACAATCTTCTAACCCTAACTAACTCCACCACCGACACGTAAGCTTCTCCGGCAACCTTCAACCACCTCCTCTCACCGTCACGGCCGTCTTCTCTCCGATGGCCCAAACTAATTCCAGGTCAGCACTTCAACTAACCAAGCCTTGTGTCTATATTATTATTTTTAACGGCTAAATGTTACTGGTCTTTTTATGAGTTGAGTTCTCTTGTTTAGGCTGTAATAATATTAGCTCGTTGTGTTGATCGTTGTCATCGGTAGGTTCTATAGCGATAATGTTTATCAACTGTGTAATTATAACTGTGTGATTGATAACTGATAAGTGATAACTTTATTATTATTTGTTTTACTAGTGTTGTTGAACGTGATTGTGTTGATCGGAGTGTTACGGAAATCGTTGTTGTTCGTCATGGTGAAACGGAGTGGAATGCTGAGAAAAGAATTCAGGTTTGATTTAGTCTCTACAGTTTTTTTTAATATTTTTTTTAAAATGGTTGTGAGTGGTGGAAAGAGAAAATGTTATGATAAAGATACGAAAAATATTATTTAATTGAAAATGAGAGAGAAAATGTAGTGATTTTTAGTGTAATTATGTGGATGGGGGACGTGTCATGTGGAACCTATTGTAAGTGGTCTTATGTTACTCTTTTGATCCTTGTAACATTTACGAAGAGTCATGCGGATGATGGAGAAGTAAGTTGGTGCATCGACTGTTACTGACTTAGGGGCTGTTTGGTTGATTAAGTGTTGAATCATTAAGAGGTCTGAATGGTTAAGAGATCTGAATAGTTAAGTGCTGAATCATTAAGTTGGACCTCTTAGTAGTTAGTTTTCTTGTCCCACATTAGTAGAAGAGTCTCATTAAGGTTCAGCCTAGTTCAGTGCTTTATAGTTTAGTGCTTAATGGTTCAGCAACATCCCAAATCTTAATGGTTCAGCCTTAACCATTCCATTCAAAAGCTGAAACAAACGCGCTGAATCATTCAGCGCCTCGTTAAGAGACTTACCAAACAACCCCTTACTGTCACTTACTAGTAGTTATGGGGCAAAAATGTTGCGAAGTGCATCCTTGATTGACGAGTGAGGACATCACTCTTACCTATAAAGAAGACATCTGCCAATAAAGCTATGAAAGCAATGTAGTATTCTTTGATGCACATTATTTATGGAATTTAGGAACCATACACCCCTTAATTAGAAATGATAGATCCTGGCCCACATCACGCACCAATAGGAGGCTGCCACATACCCCAGAATGTGATGTCACGGGGTGTATGAAACCCAGAACCCTTATTTACACACAATGACGATTTAAATCAGTGTCTTTTGGATTACTATGAAAACATGGGCTTAAATATTGTAGAATAGGTTATAGTGTTAGCACATTTTGCATGAAATCCTAGAACACGTAAATTAACTTATGGATCTGGATCTGCCTTTGTGAAAGATCTTGATTAAATATTTAGTATCCTTTACAACCATGAAATAGGTGAGATGCCAAGGAAAAAAAAGGAACAGTGACAAATCTTCTACTTTTTAATCAGGAGAGGAAAAAAAATGACCTTGCCTTGTATGCTGCGGGAAGTTGTGAAACATGTAAGAGCTTGAATAGGCGGTTATGGAGTTAGAAGTGGAAATTCTGGGGTGTTGCCATAGATTGACTTAGGAGTTAGGACCTAGGTTTAGAGGGTGTTTGGGATTGCGTTTTGAATCTGATTTTTAGATTATTGTGTTTTGAAAACGCAAATAATTAGTTTTTAGTGTTTGGATTGCTTTTTAAAAACGCAAATAATCAGTCTTTTAGGCTACCAAAACGCAATAATCTATAAGCAGCTCTACCCCTGCTTTTCCAAAACGCATAATCTGTTTTGAATAATCAATCCCAAACACCCCCTTAGTAATCAAGATCATGCATAACTATACCTACCACTCCCGCAGGACTAGATAGCAAACCACTGCCTACAGTACATAATTTGATGATGTTGCCCAAATGGCAAAGAAAGAGGTCTTACATCATTACTCGTCTTTCCTCCAAGGCTTCAATAGATTAACAATGTACCTTTTGGCTTAGGTGGCATCCCTCACAATTTACCTTTTGATATACAAGTAAAATTTGACCGTTGATCATATGATGCAACTTGCAAGCAATGTGTTAATGAAGTTACGCAAGCAATTCATCTAACATATATTGTTCATTTTCAAAAGTCGGAAGACTAAAAACCCCTTAAAAACATAAACACGCGGTCAGGAAGTATATGATGTCAGCTTGCTCATCCAAGAAAAGTGAATGCTTCTAATTTAGAATGGAGGAAACTTGTTGAAATTGTTTGCTAGTAATTTTGTTGTGAATTGCATCCTAGTTGCTTGACTTGTGTTTCCATGAGTTTTTAACCTTTTAAATCCCTCTCATGTCAATAGTTAGTTCATAGTCACTTCATACTTCCTATAGGCTTTGATGTTGATTTGAAGAGTTCTTTTTCTCTATGATGACCAGGGGCATTTAGATATTGACCTGAATGATGTCGGAAGACAGCAAGCAGTTGCAGTAAGTTACATCTGTTTTCTTCGGAAAGAAAATCTGCTAGGTTTAGTTTGTGTTGGTATTGAGTGTTCATGGGTTGTAGTTTGCACCTCCTTGCATCATTCTGTTACTCCCTCCATCCCAAACAAAATAAGTGTTCTCTAGACAAAGGCAATGTGCAATAATTGCATTTTTGAACAGTTAAATGTCTATTTTACCCTTTTAAAGTACATATAGTTTTAGCATGTACAACTTAGGTGGTTTTGTGAAAGGGTATAATTGAGGGTAGAATGGCAAAGTAGCAAACTTGGTAAATTATTTTGCAAACCGACTTTTTTTAGACAAACTAAACTAGAAAAGTGGATGTTTATTTTGGGATGGAGGAAGTACCCTTTATCGACAAATTACTTGAAATTATCTTTCCTTTAGAAAATTCAGCAACTGTAGTAACCCGAAAATGTGCAATCTTGTTGGAGGTGGCTGAAAGACTCTCGGGAGAGTCCAAAATTTCTGCCATTTATTCTTCTGACCTGAAAAGAGCTCTTGAAACTGCCGAGACAATAGCAAGCAGATGTGGAGGGCTTCAGGTATGATTCCAATAACCACTTATAATTTCTCCACATATACGATCCATTAGACTAATAGAAGGGTATTAGAGGGCTCCTGGTAGGTTGGCTTTTCCAATTATGAAACGTCCTTTTCTTCTTGACATATGACAAAACGACGAAAGCATATACCAAGGTAATAAACATATTAGTAAGAATAAACCATATAAATTAGTGCGAGTGACTAGCATGGTAGGATCGTATATGCTTCACAACTTAGCATGTGATGTCATTTCTAAAACCTTGTTGGCGAAAAGAGATTTGCAGAATAGAGAACCTATCTTTGTTTTAAAAGAAGTGTGTAGCAAACGCTACTACTTAAAGTCGGTTCTTTTACTATGTACTAAATTACTAGCAAAAATATCGCCACCAGAAATTGTTGATTGAGATTTAGATAGTGCATTTGATACTAAAAATGCATGAATGAGAAAGGGCAAATTGGATCGATGATGTTCAAACGCTACTACTTTGCCATCTTCCTGTATCAGGTAATTCAAGATCCTAACCTTAGAGAAAGACATTTAGGTGATCTTCAAGGTCTTGTATATTCTGACGCACCCAGAATGAAAACCAAGGCATATGAAGCTCTTCAGTCTCATGGAAATGACGTTGAAATTCCAGTAAGCAGATACTTTTTTGTCATTACTATGAAACCAGTTATATCCTTTCTTGTAAATAGATTTGAGACTTGGAGGAGGAAAATGATTCTTTTGCATTAAAATGACGTTAAATACATACGTGTACATATCTGGGTCAGAACGGTTTATTTCTTTTATTAAAATAAGCCGAGTTAAGAGGTTGTAAGCTTTTAAGCACACTCTAGATATGTTCCATTTTCCAAGCATGTTTTTAAAGATTACCTAATTTGACTAATTAAAGGTACCCGTTTTTTGGTGCAAGGGTTGAAATGATCACTTCTACTGAAAATAGTAATTCAATGTCTGGTCAATATGTTTCTTGTTCTTAAACTCCAGGTCATGTTTGTTAAGAGTTGATTTTGTAAATAGTTAACGCATTCTGTCATCAGGAATGACTTTATAACAAAAGAAATTTATCGAATACTCCGTGTGTGTTGTTTTTTTACCAAGAAAAAGAAAAAGGATCATTCACCACTTTATTGTTTATATAGGGTGGTGGTGAAAGTCTGAATCAACTCTATAAACGTTGCACGGATTCATTGCAAGCAATTGGCAATAAACACCGAGGTAAATTTTTGTGTTACTATCCTCTTCAGTTTCCATTAGATTGATGATTGTTGTGATGATACAAAATACTGATAAACAGGGGAGCGGGTTGTGGTGGTGACTCATGGCGGTGTGATCAGAGAGCTTCACCGGCGGGCTTCTTCAGGAACAGGACACCGATCACAAAGGATACTGAATGTTTCAGTCAATGTGTTACACTTATCGGATCCCGACAAATGGGTCATCAAATCATGGGGAGATGTCAGTCATCTGAATGGGGCCGGGTACTTAGAATCCGGTTTTGGTGGCGACCGAACTTCTGGTTAGACCCTTTCATTCATTCCCATTTCTTGACTTGGTAGATACATTTAATAACCAGCATGTCAAGTCTTTGATGGGCTGTGAATTATTAATGTCCTGAATTGATTTGTTTCTAATCCCATTAATTGGGCAATAGCGATTTGGTGAGAGATATTTATGTTTTAATTGTTGGTCCACATTGCACATGGTTGCAAATAGAAGATAATCTGGATTATTGGAGTTTTAAGGGTGTTAGCATTATTGATTAAATACACAGCTATAAGTTCACAATTAGTTGTGGGTAATTAATATTTGATTATATAGTTTTTCTCCAAATTTGATTATATAGCAGTATATAATTAAATATTAATTTGTAATTTAGACAGTGGCGGATCTAGTTTTTTTTTTCAATCGTGTTATGTTTTTTGATACCTGAGTCTGTAATAACCTAGAGTCAAAATTTCGGATTGGGTCAGGTTGAATGACATAATAAAAGCCAATATCATAATTAAAATACTTATTGAAAATAACTATCATGAATATAAGAAGTAATTTGAAATCTACATAAAAGACATACATTTTTAGTTGATTCCCATGTATTTTCATATTTTGAAATGATTCATAACATCCTTGGTTGCAAATTTCCAAATCTTTTTCAATATAATAAATGCAGACATTATACAAAAATCATCACCCACCTATCCGATTACGTAAATCCGTCCGCACATGCTTAATTGATTAATTATTGATTGATCACAGACGAAATTACATAAAAAACACATTTTTTGGTTGATTCACACGTATTTTCATGTTTTGAAATGATTCATGACGTCTTTAGTTGCAACTTTTCAAATCTTTTTTCAATATAACAAATGCAAACATTATAACGAAAATCATCACCCACCTATCCGATTACGTAAATCTGTCCGCACATGCTTAATTGATTAATTATTGATTTTCGTATAATCATCACCCACCTATCCGATTACGTAAATTTGTCCGCACATGCTTAATCGATTAATTATTGATTGATCAGAGACGAATCAATCGATTTGCTTGATTTGGTGATGATCGACCAGAGTCCAACGATGATCGATGACTCTTTAGTTCTCTACTCCTCTCGTATATAGATTACATTCAACGTGGCATATTTTATTTAATTTAGGTTAAACAATTGAAATAAACTAATTGAACATGGCCTATAATGGTTATTGAGTTAAAAAAAAGTTGTAATTAAACATGGACAGTAAAGATTTAAAGTCCATTAAAAATTAAGTAGTTGGGCTTAATTTTTATAGAAACTATAAAAATTTGTTAATTATGTAAAACGTTTATGAAAAACAATGGTTTCGCTCTTAAAAAAACAATGGTGTCGGTGTGTCGCTCGTATAGAAACAATGGTGTAATTCAAAGGTGTCGGACGAACCCGTCACCACAATGTGGCTCCGCCACTGAGTTTGGATATGTTGTTAATTCTCGAAATAGAAAAACTTGATTTAGCGGCGAGCACCCGACCATCGCCACCATCCAACCGACGGTGGAACTCACACAGTGGAGACGCGGAGGCGGAGGATGCCGTGGAGATGGGGTTGGCCCAGTGGAGACGGCTGAGGATGTAGCGGAGATAGAGCGGGCAACGGGTTCAGTCTCCCTCAAAAAGCTCTCTGTCTAGGTGTGAGACTATTAAAAATGCGAATATGATGGGAAGATGAGTGGTGGAAAACGCATGGGTTGAAGATAAGACGACGGGTAGAGGGGTAAGTGGAGATAAATTGCAGATACAAAGACTGTTCATCAAGGCTGTGAAACTAATATTATGTAATTACCCGTATACAGTATGCCACTTTTATACGGGAAGATGACAATTTTATATGGGTGTATAAGTGAGTTTACAAGAATAATTGATGTGATAACATGTAGAGGTGGCATTCTTGGCATGAGAAAAAAAAAGTTTTGGGTCGTCTAACACAACCTATTGAAAAGTTCGTTGTATTTGGGTTGACTCGTTTTAAAATAAGGTGTTTGGTCATCTAACACAACCCGCTAAAAAACGGGGTGTGTTCCAGTTGACCCGTAATAAAAAAAACATGTTCACCCGTTTAAGTTAACAGAAAGAAAAAAAAAGCTCTTATAGTTTTATTTTTGTTTTTTTTTTTTCATTTTCCAATTTACAATGGTTAGTTTTGTCATACTCAAACTCACACCTAAACAAGTTACCGATTACTCACTTACAATCCAACAACTTATTTATAATCCGTCAAAATGTGTGACTCCTTTAAAAAATTGGGTTAAACGGGTCGTATTAGATTACCTGAATTTATGTGTCTATGACTTAGAGTTAAAATGTTTGACACAAATAATAATATGGATTGAATTTGGGTGGCATATTTTAATTCACCAACATTTAATCCGTCAACCTGTCATGATTAACACCCTTAATAGCCATAATAACAGAAAAAGGATACATTCAGAAATAGACAAGGGTGAAATTGGTTTAGCGTAACATGTATATATTCAACATGACCATTTTCTTTATAAAATATTTGGGTATGGTGATGGAGAACAATCTACATCGGGATTTGATTGATCACAGGAGGGATGAATAGGAGTAGTTGGTCTTGGAAAGATACGATAATGTCTATATTTAGTTTGTTATTAGGTGAACAATGTCGCATCCATTGCCTATTGTTTTAAAATTAAAATCAATATAACACCTTTTAGAACCAGTTTTGCAGAAATGGAAAATTAATATAACAACTCTCCTTTATTCAGTTATGAAAACCAAAACAATAGCTACATGTCTACATGAGTACATGATGTATCTAATAATTTGTATATACAATTTATTTTTCTAGTTTTATTTGATGTTAGTCGAATAAAAACAACCGATAAATCCCAGTGCGTTTCAGAAAAAAAAAAAAATTTAATAATTCTCCATTAAATAAAAAAAACATTACAAATTACATTAAGATAGCGGGAAGGCGGGCAACAAGTTGCGCCGCCACCCATTTCTGAATGACAAACCCTAACCGACTAAAAACGTAACCTTGTCCACCCGGAGCCGAGACACTGCTATGAATAACTCGCTGGACCCTAGTCAGGAAACGAGTGGCCTCCGGTGCCACTGAGCCAAATTTTTTTAAATTTTTTTTATTTAGTATATTATCTAAATTTACAACCCTCTCAAACTATGGTGATGTTATAAGGAAATTTCAAGTTTATATAATTTTCTTTAAACTATTAACATTGA
Organism: Ambrosia x helenae; assembly: GCA_030844895.1. Lineage (NCBI taxonomy): Eukaryota > Viridiplantae > Streptophyta > Magnoliopsida > Asterales > Asteraceae > Ambrosia > Ambrosia x helenae. Next base: position 9,650 of record JAUTDX010000939.1, read on the forward strand.
TGGAATTTACTTTTTATACTGATTAGAAAATATAAATGATTTCCAAATTCGATATTTCAAATTTGTTATCGTTTAAATACGAAACCAAAAGAGTAAACAGACAAAGAGAACAACTCTAGCCAACGACAAACTCTTGTAGTCCCATTTGTTACCATCATCCAAACTTAAGGTAGCATTTCTCCATCACGAATATATGATTTAAACCCAGTATGCTTTTGTGGTCCTCGGGTTGTTTTCAACAAGCCTTATGAAAATTTCTCCATTTCATTATTACGATTCACAAATCGCTCCTTAAAATAATGTTGGTATCAGTAGCGAATGGCTGATAGGGATAAAGATGTTGCTTCCACTAAGACCTCTACTTTTAAAGTTAGTTCTAATCATAATAGTCAAATAATAAATAAATACATTTAGACAGGTGAAGCCCATGCGGGAAATGGCGTGTGTGAGAGAGCGGCGATTGGTTTTTCCCTCGCATATGGCTACCGAACAAGAAATTCATAAAAACGTATAACATGGAAACGTAGCTCATTATATAGTCCACCAATATAATTTAAAAGCTAAGCTACTAAGACAAGAATCTAATACAAATACTTACCATCCTCTTAAAACTATTTAACCTTAATCACACGTCTCCACGAACTCTTAATCACGACCGTATCCTTCAAAAGGTGCAAATCTAGCAGATTCTACGTAATCTGTTGATCTCAAGTCAGTTACAGATTGCCTCTACCTCTCTTGGTTCCACAGTGAGAATTTCCAAATAACAAGTTTCTGTGTTTCCTCAAACAACAAGCTATATACAAGTTTTTAAAACAATTAGAGGATTTTTTTTATCACATTTCAGCACTTTAACATTTTTTTATAAAAAAAAATATGCGTCATTTAAAATTCTCAGAGTCATTTACTGAAATTGTAATAAATAATGATAAAAATCTCATTTCTTACCACTTTAGCTTCATTTTTACCGTTTATGTTGATACTTGCAATGCTCGTATTTGATAATATCAAAATAATAGGATATGTATTTAAAAAGGATATATGAAGAAGGGGAAACATTTGCCAAAGAGTGGGGGTGGGGCGTGAAAGCTGATACTTGTAATGCTCCTATTTGATAATATCAAAACAATAGGATAGGGGATGGTTTAAACTTCAATAGAAAATTCATTATATTGAGAGAACTCGAGAACTTTCTATTACAAATGTGCAATATATCATATATTGCATATGTGTAGTATATATTGCACATGTGTCACATATGATATTATATATGTGCAATATGTGATGTGTTAGAAACTTGTTATGATGATTAACATGCTAATTTAATAAACTTTCCATAAATATAAACTTTTTCATACAAAATCCATACCATATTTATTATTTGCCAAAAGTGGACAGATTATGTATTATGCAAGTAAATGACCAATATTTGATTCTAAGTGTTGTGGTAAGGTGCTGGCACGCTAGTTGTAGGATGTATGATAAAAGCCGAATATGTGATATGTGATATTTGTGGCATCTTTGTTAAGCTACCTAATTCAAGCGAACATGGCTTACAAGCAGACTTGTTAAGCGAAGATACACCCAAGCGAACTTGGGTTGCAAAGCAAAGATACAAAGCAAACATATTCGCCTGAGCATGTGATTTGTATGTTAATAATGTAGAATTTGCGTAATTTGGTGATAATTGTGAATCTGAACATAATTGGTAAACTTAAACCACTAAATGGGTCACCAAAGGGATGTCGGGTCAAGCATAGTCAATTATAATCAATTGTTTTATAAAACTCACACTAAATCATTGCTCTGATATAGTGGGTCCGATAGACAAACATCATATTGGTCAAAAACTTATAGGCTAATTTAATTATATGTTTTCAGTAGTCGGGACTTGTTCATTACATGCATGGTATAACTTTTAGCACACAAATCTAAGGTGAGTTTTGCGACCCTTTTTATTTTTTTCTGTTGGAGGAGAAACATGCTACGCCAACACCGAAGCTAAGAGATCACATAAATATTATTATATCACTTGTATACTGAACGACTCATCGAAAGTCCTTATAACATTTTGAACCATGAATATGTGGAATATAGTGGGGAAGCGTGAATATATCTATTGGGTCCCACAAACCCTACTTGTGTCGACTGGTGGTCGAACATGTGCATATTGCCATATTAACATTTGTCATCGGGTGATGATCGGTGGTGGGAATAAGACAAACATATATACAAAGAATCAGCAATGGTTCATAACGCTTAAGTAACTTGTACAGTGTCTAGTTATTCTGAACTGCTATAGTAATAATACATCTAACAGTTACCAGCTTTACTACTGGTGAAAAAGTATCCTCAAAATCAACACCTTGCTTTTGGCTATATCCCTTAGCCACCAACCTAGCCTTAAACCTCTCTACCTCTCCACTAGACCTATACTTGATCTTATATACCCACTTACAGCCTACTACACTTCTGCCTATAGGTAACTCTACTAGATCCCAAGTATGGTTCCTATGAAGGGCCTCAATTTCCTCATTCATGGCTGCAATCCAGTTAGGATCATTTGCAGCTTCATTGAATGAGCTAGGTTCTCTTTCTTTATTTAAAGAAGACACAAAACACTTGTTTTCAAAAGTCAAATTAGAATAGTTTACCACTCTATTTATACCATATTTGACTTTACTATCTATTACATAATTATTTAAGTTTTTTGGTAAAACAGTGCTCCTAGCAGACCTTCTAACACTAGGATGATCTGGACTCTGATCAAGGTTTCCCTCAGAAAATGAAGTTTCATTAAGTCCAGATTTCACACTCTCTGCCCTATCAGGAGATTTCTCATGTTGACTGGGCTGCTGATCAGTAGCCATGCCATCAGTCTGTTCATGAGTACCTCCTGACTGCTGAGATCCATGTGTCTCTTGATCAGTCAGTGATTTTTCCCTTCTTTCATCATTGGGACCTTTTGACTGATCATGGTTGTCCTTTTCATACCATTCAAAAAAATTTAAGTTTGTAACTTCAGAAAAAATATTTTCATCAAATGTTTTAAAAACTTTTTCTTCCTTAAAAGGAAAAATACTTTCATAAAACTTCACATCTCTTGAATAAGATGTGGTTTTATCTTCTAAACTAAACATTTTGTACCCCTTTTTTTCTGTTGAATAACCCAGAAAAACACATTTTTCTGCTTTACTATTCAATTTATCATGTTCATTTAAAATGGTACTAAAGCAAAGACAACCAAACAGCCTAAGATGATCTAAGAAGGGTTCAAAACCATAAACTACCTCATATGGGGTTTTTCCTCCTAGCACAGATGATGGAGTCCTATTGATTAAATAGGAAGCAGTTAATATACAATCTGACCAAAACTTTACTGGAACACCACTCTTAAACATAAGAGCTCTTGCTACATTTAGCAAGTGCCTATGTTTCCTCTCTACTACTCCATTCTGTTGTGGAGTATAAGAGCAAGTTGTTTGATGAACCATACCTTTATCTTTACAAAAATTATTAACTTGTTGATTTACAAATTCAGTCCCATTATCTGTCCTTAAACATTTAACCTTTTTACTAAACTGAGTTTCAACAAGATTAACAAATTCCTTTATATTATCAAAAACTTCTGTTTTACTTTTCATCAAACAAGTCCAAACAGCTCTTGAATAATCATCCACAATAGTCAGAAAGTATTTAAATCCTTCTCTACTACTAACCCTATAAGGACCCCATACATCAACATGTACAAGTTCTCCTATACTGACAGACTTGTGCTCACTCATAGGGAAAGGCTCCCTATGTTGTTTTGCCTTGTGACAGATTTCACAAGGTATAGTGTCATCAAAGTCTGTCAGATTCAATCTAGACTTGTATATTTTCATAACTTGACTTGAAGGGTGACCTAACCTAGCATGCCACAAATTTGTTTCAACAATACTATTAAAACACACCTTATTACTCAAGAAAGTGTTTCCACAATAGTATAAGCCATCAACTTGATTACCACTCACCAGGACTTTCCTGGTTTTTAAATCCTGAATATAACATTTATTTTCATCAAAACCCACATACAGTTTATTGTCTTTAGCTAACTTATGGATAGAAATCAGATTTACATTATACTCAGGGACAACAAACACATCTTTTAAAATAACACCATTAGCAAGTTCTTTGTTTCCAATTTTAGTAACTAGAGCATCTGTTCCATTTGCTGTTGATCTTTCTGAAAATCTTGATGATAGCAGAAAATCTTTCTAAGGTTAGAAATACATGCATAACATATGAACAGATAAAAACTCAATATAAATAACATTTCACCCATATACCTAAATCTAATATTCTAACTTCCAAAAGCCCTAACCTTCTAACAGAATCCAGATCTACATCATTAATGATTAGACAAATAAAAATCGAAAAAAAATTAGGTCTAAGCCCATATTCCAACTAGTGAGACATAAATTAAAAAAAATAAGAAATATATTATCGGAAGGTTCGTTTTACCAGCAGAAAAATAATCACGGCGGTTATTATTATTAGTAAAACTGTACATAACAGAAATGACAGTGGGGAGACTTTAACGGCGTCATTGCAATTGGAGAATATAAGGGTGAATTGGTTGGCGTGGGAGAAGGAGATGCTGGTGTGGAGTTGGCTAAAGACGAACTTGACACGAGAGAGGTTAGGGTCGGGTGGGGATAGGGGTGTAAATGACACCTAGCGGCTCGTGATCGGCTCGGGATCGGCTCGGTAAAAAGCTCGAACGAGCCGAGCCTTAACGAGCCCGAGCCCGAGCCCGAGCCTGAAATATGGCTCGTTTAGTTATCGAGCCCGAGCTCGAGCCCTAGATACAAAGCTCGATTGGGCTCGCGAGCCTAATCGAGCCTTAACGAGCTAGAGCCCGAACCCGAGCCCGAGCCTAAGTTACAGCCGAGCCTAAGTTATAGCCTTAACAATTGGGCTCGCGAGCCTAAGTTATAGCCGAGCTTTTGCGAGCTCGAGCCGAGCTTTTGAGCTCGTTTGAGATATTTAAATCACCACGAGCCGAGCCGAGCCGAGCTCGAGCTTTGGATTTTGCTAGCGAGCCGAGCTCGAGCTCAAGATTGTAGGCTCGAACCGAGCCGAGCTCGAGCTCGAGCTTCACAAAACCTTAACGAGCCCGAGCCGAGCCCAGTCAGGCTCGGGCTCGGCTCGGCTCGTTTACACCCCTAGGTGGGGATAAGGAGATGTGGGAGGGGTTGAGGTGGAGGAGACCCGATAAGGTTAGAACCGGTTCTATCCATTTTTCTTTTAAAAAAAATAGAGGCTTTGTAATGTTAGTTTAAAAAAATCAAAGTCTAAGCTTTAAACAAATGATGATACAGATCAGATGGTTTCTCTGGTTTGTTGTGACACAAAGGTCCTGAGTTCGAGTCCTCTCAGAAATGGTTTCAACCCATTTTTTTTAAAAACTGAATATATAGGTGAATGGACCATAATACCCCTCAAACTCAGTTAAGTTTTAACTAGGTTAGTCCCTAATACCTGACATTGACCAATGGGCTTATAGCCCAGTGGTACCCACTACCAATGATAAGTGTTGGGTATGAGAGGAGACAAGTTCGAATCTTGTGGGCAGCACTTTGAGGTATTTTGCCGGGATCATAAACCCTTGTGGGGTGGGATGATCGGTATTCAATATGGATACCAGGGGCCAGAGGGTCTCCTCCACATACCCCTAATACCTGACATTGAAACAAATTAAAAGGTTAATACCTTAAAGTGAAACAATAAAACCTTAATATCTTACATTGAAATTTGGAGGAAACCATAAGGACTAACGGTGTAATTTTTTCTAACTAAAATGAATAGTAACTATATATTATTTTATTCATATTATTTTATTTAAAAATATTTTTAACTATATTATTATTTTATTCATTTTATTTTATTCAAAAACTTTATTATATTATATACTATTAATATAAATAATATAATATTATATAATTTCGTTACAAATTTCATGTGTTACCTTATGTGTAGATTTCTTTATTTTTTTTAACGTTTACAACCAAAATGGAATCTCGATTGTATAATTCATTGATTGATCAACATCTCATCTAAATCTCGATTGTAAAACGCGTAACGCGCGTGATTTTATACAACTAGTTTATTTGACATTCAAACTTAATTACTTCTAGAAATTAAATGATGTAAGTCATGTAACAAAATCGTCTAATTGTTGAAGATGACTATGAAGACTGTTGACCGAATTGAAGTACCATTAATTAATGGTCACATGAATATCCCGTCGCAACTTAACAACATAAAATGAATGTTTTTATTGACCCGGTTTAAGTTATTAATTATTTAGTTCCACTAAAAAGGAGGTGATTCAAGGTTTAGTTATAATAGGAAGCTGGCGGATATGGAAAGCTCGCAACGATATGATTTTTAATAACAAGATATCTAGTGTTCAAGCGGTGCTCGCAGATATGAAGTCGTATGGTTATTTTTGGTTTAAGAATAGACACAAAAGTAGGACTTGTTCGTGGGATGAATGGTGTAAATGTAATTTGATATAACGTTTGGTTTTTGGCCGCTCGATCCCTATCTTGGGGATAGAGTGGGTCGATGTTTTATGAAGTATAATTTTCAAAAAAAAAAAAAAAATTATTTATGTAATTCTAAATGTAAAAGTAAACAGAGTGAAAGGTAATATATTGTGGGTGTTCGTTATTTTGTAAAACAAGGATAATATTAGGTAATTACTTGAAAAATAAACAAAGATTACTAAAATAATTTCACCATATTTTTTAAACTGTGGATTTTCAAACAATTTATAAACCTAAGGTCGACTTTTCTTATTTTTAATAGCTTTATCGAGCTAATCATATGTGCTTACTAATATTATGTTGGGCAAACATATGCTTAAGTTGGTAATCTCATAAACCGTTAAAAATAAGTATTGTGACACTTTAACATTTCAATGATTCATAAACAATACAACTAGGTCTACCCACACACCTTTTAATTATTATAATGATACTAATCACTTTGTTTAAGTCTAATCTCGGGGTGTGATAATTGATAATTCTAATTATTGATCCATGTTTAATTCACAAGCAATGCTTTTCTTAAGTTTGAACTTGAAGCAGAAGCCAATTCGTCCATTGATAATATTTAATAAAAAAGTGGTAGAAAACAATAAGAAACATAAATGCATGTGACAAATTTAGATAGCCTGTTTTAAAATGTCTCCTTTTCTTGTTTTTGGGTTATATATGAGGTGTGGTCCATTTCGCCATTCGTTTTTTTCTCCTTGCTTTTGTTTGGATTTATGTTGTTCTTGATTTATTCTTTTTAGTTGAACAAACTTATAAGCATTTGACAAATATTCTGATGGAAATTATAAAAATGACATAATTACATGGAAAAACCCATGTATTCTAAATGAAGGTGCACACATGAATCATATTAGTTATGAGTGTGTGCGAATTTATGACACGACATGAGAACATGATACAAGGCTAATGCACGAAATTCGTAACTTAAATTTCTTTTTTTTTTACGGCCAACAAATTGAAATCACTCACGGAACATTGGAGTATCATGTTTAGCTAAACATGTCATGTTTGAATCAACCTAACGGGTTAAATGTTGACTTAGACAGTTAGACTTAGGGCTGTTTGGTTGATTAAGTGCTGAATCATTAAGTGGTCTGAATGGTTAAGAGACTCTGAATGGTTAAGAGCTGAATCATTCAGCATCCCTTATTAGCTTAATGGTTCAGTACTTAATCATCCCATTCAGATGCTGAAACAAACAGTCTGAATGCTGAATGATTCAGACCTGAATGGTTAAGAGGCTGATTAAGAGGCTACCAAACAGCCCCTTAGCCTATTTAGCACATTATTTTTATATTAAAAAATATATATTTTCATGTAATACTATAAATTGACCAGGTATGTTATGATAACATTTAAACTTGAAAAATACACGTTCATCATTTTGTTTATTTGTACGTATTAGTTTTACACAAATTTATACTTTTGGTTTATACTTGAGAAAACTACACCCAATAGTAACCAAAATTTTAAGATAGTCAACTAAAGTGTTTTTCATATATATTCTAAAGTTACTCAATTTTCATTAATATTATACATTTTAAAATATTAATATTATTGTTGGTTAAAAAAACAAAAATCAAATCAGTTAAAAGTAAAACATAGCTAAGATAAGGATCATTATGGTAATGCTCACTACCTATGGTGTAGAAAAGTATATAAAAAACAAAGTTTTAGCCAAAAATAAAAGAGTACATTCCTTTTTGAGTCCCTGAGTTTTCTTGATTTTAATTACTTGAGTCCAACATTTTCATTTTTAACATTCTGAGTGCCTAAGTTTTCATTTTGTTATGGTTTGAGTCCAATTTTCTAACTCTGTTAGATTTTTTCTGTTAATATTTATGAAGTGACCAAAATACCCCTATCATTAAAAATAAATAACTATTAAATATTATACTTTTTATATTATAATATATACACACACTACATCTGCACTCACCTCTCTCTCTCTCACTTCTCTCTCTCTCTCTCTCTCTCTCTCTCTAAGTACCAAATCCACCACCACCATACATTTTCAGCAACCACCACCGCCACCGCCACCATCAATCTCCACCGATGGTTGAACCACCATCAACACAACCATCACTTGACATCACCCTAACCTAAACCATAACAACAACAGCCCAAACCACCACTGCAGACCCGAACCACCAGCCCGAACCACCATCAACACAACCCGAACCACCAGCCCAAACAGATCTGTACGAATCTGTTCACCGGATAACGTGACCAGGTCTGTACGAATCTGTGTCAAATAACCCCCAAATCTGTTCACCGCCGCCATCACCATCTCTAAACAGATCGGAACCCTAGCGCACCAGTAACCCACCACCATCAATATCTTCAAGATTCAGAGAGGAAAAGAGGAATTTTGTTAGTTAATACCTGTGTTTGACTGTGATCAGTGATGAAGGAGCCACCGCTGTCGCCGCGAATCACCACCCGTCTTCTCCTCTTCTTTCTCTTCATCGTCTCTCTTTTCTCCTCTTCTTTCTCTTCGTCGTCTCTCTCTTCTTTCTCCGATTATCTCTCAGATCCCTATCTCTCTCTTGCGTCTTTTTCTCTCTCTAGATAATCGGGTGGGTGATGGGGGTGTGGGGTTGCGCCGGTTGTGAGCAGCTCCACTGGCGTCGCCGGAGCTCCGTCAGCTTCGGTAGTAAAGGTCCACCGGTACTCCTTCCTATTCTCTCTCTCTCTCTCTCTCTCTCTCTCTATCTTCTAAGTATTATGTGTGTGTGTGTTGTTTTATTCAACAGGTGGAAGGGTTGGTGTGGGTTCAGGGAAGACGATGAGGGGTTTTCAGGTGAGGTGTGAGGTTTGTAGTGGTGGTGAGGGTGGTTCGGAGGTGGAGGTGCGGTGGGGGTGGATTGTGGTGGTGTGGCAATGGTGGAGGTGAGGGTGTGTTTGTGTGTGTGTGTGTGAGAGAGAGAGAGAGAGTGTATGTGTGTGAGTGATAAAGCTTTATGTGTGTGTATATATATACTTATTTATATATTATTAAAAACTTCATGCATTAAAGACTTGTTCCTTATACATTATGCATTAGAAAGTTGTACCTAGGTGTTAAATGACTAAAATACCCCTATACTTAACTGATTTGATTAACGTCGTTAGAAAATTGGACTCAAAGGGTTACAAAATTAAAACTTAGGCACTCAGAATGTTAAAAATGAAAATGTTGAACTCAAGTAGTTAAAATCAAGAAAACTCAAGAACTCAAAAAGGAATTTACTCAAAATAAAATTACAAAAACACATACTATCAAAAGACAAAAGTTATAAAAATATTAAAAATTTCCATTCAAAACAAAACCAAAATCTACCCTATTTAAAACAAAGTACCGTTACACTTATGTACTTATTTTTCATTAAAAACATCAAAACACAACCAATCTCTCTCTATCCTCTCTCTCTCTCTCTCTCTCTCTCTGTATTTATCACCATTACAGATCTCCATCATCTCCTCTCTCTCTCTCTCTCTCTCTCCAACATCCAAGACAAAACTGCAGCAAAACCTTGAACAACAACAACACATTGCATCACACAATGCTTAAACACATCTAACATCTTTATATCTTTATATCTTTTCTTCCTCACTAAAACACCCCATTAATCATCCCCTCTTTAACCACTTTTGTTAATATGGGTGGTTGCACCTCCAAACCCACCTCACCTTCCACACTCTCCGGCCACCATGACGTCACCATTCCGACCCAAAACAACAACAATAATAATAATAATATAGATGAAACAACGTCTGATGATAATAATAATAATAATAATAATAATAATAATTCCCACAAGCCCACAAAGTCCCCATTGTTTCCTTTCTACAGTCCCAGTCCTGGCCGGAACTGGTTCTCAAAAAAATCATCTCCGGCGAAGTCTCCGGCGCCGGCGACGAGTGGCAATTCGACTCCCCGGAGGTTTTTCCGGCGACCCTTTCCGCCGCCGTCGCCGGCGAAGCATATAAAGTCGGTGTTGGCACGGCGGCATGGGGCGGTGAAGCCAAATGAGGCGGTTATAAGCGAAGGGAATGCGGTTGAAGGGGCGGGTGGATTGGATAAGAGTTTCGGGTTTTCGAAGGGTTTCGGGAGCAAATTTGAGGTTGGGGAAGAAGTTGGGAGAGGCCATTTTGGGTATACATGTAAAGGGAAGGTTAAGAAAGGGGAATTCAAGGGTCAAGATGTTGCAGTCAAAGTTATTCCAAAGTCAAAGGTTTGTTGTTTGACTTTTGTTCTAGTTTATGTATAATGTGTTGGTTAGGAATTGGTTTGGGAATTAGGATTTAGTGTTGTTTGATCCTTGTGTTTGTGTGATTAGATTTGGATTGTTTGGATTTGATGGATATTAGTTTAGGATTTCAACTTTAGTTGTTTGACTTTTGACTTTTGACTTTTGGAGTTCTTGATTCAGTTGTGTTTTGGTATGATTACATAGATGACAACAGCTATAGCTATTGAGGATGTGAGAAGAGAGGTTAAGATATTGCGCGCGTTGACCGGACATAATAACTTAGTGAAGTTCTATGATGCATATGAAGATCATGAGAAAGTTTATGTTGTTATGGAGTAAGTACTTCATTTTTAGCTTTGTTTGTTTGTTTTGAGAAGTGATGGACAACTTATATTGATCGAACGGATTTAGGTTATGCGAAGGAGGGGAGCTTTTAGATAGAATACTTGCAAGGTACCGTTTTTATTGCTCTTGATCAAATATTGGGAAATGCCGGTTAATGAAATGAATAATGAATTTGGTTTGCAGAGGTGGGAAATACTCGGAAGATGATGCTAGAGCCGTATTGATACAAATCTTGAATGTTGTCGCGTTTTGTCATCTTCAAGGTGTGGTTCACCGCGACTTGAAACCAGAGGTTTGATCATTTTTGTAAATGTTTATGGTTAAGTTTGATGGTTTACGCAGTTTTTTGTTTAACTAGTTTTCAATAATTGCGTCAGAATTTCTTGTTTACGTCTAAGGAAGAAAACTCACCGCTTAAGGCTATAGATTTTGGTTTGTCGGACTTCGTTAAGCCTGGTATATATGCTCTCCCAACATATGCATACATGTTTGTGTGTATATATATACATGTGTTTAATTTTATGTATTGATGGTTTTCAGATGAAAGGCTTAATGATATTGTGGGTAGTGCATATTACGTAGCACCCGAAGTTCTGCATAGATCATACAGTACTGAGGCGGACGTATGGAGTATTGGTGTTATAGCATACATTCTTCTTTGTGGCAGCCGTCCCTTTTGGGCTCGATCTGAGTCTGGGATTTTTCGAGCTGTTTTAAAAGCAAATCCAAGTTTTGATGAGGTACCCTGGCCCACCCTATCGTCCGAGGCCAAAGATTTCGTCAAACGTTTATTAAACAAAGATCCTAGGAAAAGACTGACAGCTGCGCAAGCCCTCAGTAAGATTCTCCCAACCATTTAGTTTTTGTTTCTGTAAATGCAGTTCAGTTGGCTGTAAATACGGTTCAATGGTTCGTTCATTGGCTGCAAACATGGCTCATTGGTTCAATGGCCGTAAATATGGTTCCTTGGCAAATCTTTAATTGATATGGTCTGATATGGAGCAGGTCATCAGTGGATTAGAAATAATGGTAGTGAAGTGAAAGTGCCGCTTGATATATCGATGTTGAGACTCATGAAGGCTTATATGCGTTCTTCTGCTCTTCGTAAAGCAGCTTTACGGGTATGTGTCTTTTGTTCGTCTGATGAATGTCGACAGTTACTAATTCGTGTTAAACTGTATTTTATTTTTTCCCATGTCAATTTGCAGGCTTTATCAAAGACGTTGACTGTAGACGAGTTGTTCTATTTAAAGGAGCAGTTTTCTCTGTTGGAACCGAACAAAAACGGGTCTATCAGCATGGAAAATATTAAAGCAGTGAGTACCTGATGCACTTATTATTATCTTGTTATCCCCCACTTGTGGCTCAATGGTTGTCAGCTCAAATCTCCTTTGGGAGATTTTGAGTTCGATTCCCATAAGCTCCATTTGGGGGTATTGCCAAGTGATGGTCGAAACTAGCCTGCTTGCAGGTGCCAGGTTCGATTCTGATGGCCCCCCGGTTTTCTACTACCGTGCATTTACTCCAGAGAGGCTTGCCTCTTGTGGAGGGTGCAACATCTGTCAAGTGGCAGGTGGCGGGAAATTTTCCGGGTGGAAGCCTTAGTGCCCCTTATGCGCAGCCTCGACTCGCTTGTGGGCCGGCCACTCTCGCGTCAGCGTGGACCCGGTTAAGACAACATAGTCTGACCATTGTAGAGTGGCTAGGGGACTCCCCTTATGGGGGGTTGCGATGATCTCTGCCGCAACATAGAAAATTCGCCTTCCAAAAAAAAACTTATTATTATCTTGTTGAAAAACTAAGTGTTTTATAAGATTTTGCTAGCACTATAAAGGGTTAATACCATAAAAAACCAACACTTTTTTTTTGTATGAAAGTCCCTTAACTTAATTGTGGTATATAGGGGCGTCTTTGGGGAGGTCCGAGGAGGTCAACCGGACAAGGTCCAAAAATCTTGAGGGCATATTTTTGAAAAAAAAAATCCTATATATATATGTATATATTTTTTATATAACTCATTTAACACTTAAACTTAGGCCTAAGGGGACTATTTTTTAACCGCTCGGACAGGACACGTAAATTTTTAGGGATTTTCAGGGACGCCTCTGGTGGTATAGCTTACACTTATTTTGCTATATTGTGAGAGTTTTTGTACAATATAAGAAAATATGTTGGTTTTTAGTGATATTTATGGCATAAAAGGTCACAGACACTTAATCTCCTATAAACCTTATCAGGCCTTGATGAAACATGCTACGGATGCCATGAAGGAATCACGCGTCCATGATTTCCTAGCATCGGTGAGTCATTTATAACATCTTTTTTTATTTTATTTTTTATTTATTTTTACCATAAACCGTCATTCTACTTGCATTGCATACTTCACGACCATCATGCATATTTTTATGAATCACAGCTTAGCGCACTTCAATACCGGCGGATGGATTTTGAGGAATTTTGTGCAGCCGCCATAAACATTTATCAGCTCGAGGCTCTTGATAGATGGGAACAACACGCTCGTTGTGCCTATGAACTCTTTGAAAAAGATGGAAACCGAGCCATCATGATTGAAGAACTTGCATCAGTAAGTCACCTCATTGTTTGCCAATATCAAATTCTCTCAAGATCTTATGAAAACTATTTTTCTATGAACTTCTCTAGGAACTCGGCCTCAGCCCGTCGGTCCCTGTTCACGCGGTCCTTCATGACTGGATAAGACACACGGACGGAAAGCTCAGTTTCCTTGGATTTGTGAAACTGTTGCATGGTGTCTCGAGTCGGGCCCTTGCTAATAAACCTCAATAACACTTGTTTATGGGGTTACATCATGGTGTAAAGATAGTTGAGTTATATTTATGTTTGGAGTTGCTGCACTTAAAAGGGTGGGAAATGTTGTTAATACTAACGTTAAAAGATGTACACTTCTGATGAAAATGTTTAATCATGATCATTGTTAGAACTTTAACTTGTTGGATACAACTGACAAGGTGACCTGTCCTTCGAACGTCTTACAATGTTGGATCTTGGACCGATCATTTGTCGTGCTTATGATCGTGGATTACTGGTTTCGTCCTGCCGAGAGTGATCTAAACTCCTTAGTGGGGTACAAGAAGTAATTAACCGTTGAGGCCATCATGACGAGCGACTGGGAGCACACATGTTTAAACATAATCAAGTAGGCATGATCTTCAAACATTTGGCTCGTAGCATTCTCCCCTTACCAAAACATGCAAATATTCACTTTATTACTTGTGCTCCTGTTTTGTTGCCCACATATATGATAAATTTAGGCCCAAACCAATTAAGCAAACAGTATGCGACTATGCGTATTATAATTCCATATTTATTATTTAAGTATAAGCCCATTACCATTTCTGATTAAAGGTGAACATAACGTTTTTTTTACACAAACCTGTTTCGGTTTTGCCACAGTTGGTCAGCCACGAATCGGTGTTTTACTTAGTTTCGGTTTTGATATTGGTTTCGGTTCCGGTTCCGGTTCCATTCTGGTTCATATATGCACTTTCTAAAATCATATAAACTACATAAAATTTAACTTTTATTGACTTTTAGACTTTTTTAAACAAGAATAATGAATTTTAATACAAAGAAAACATAATTTTATTTGTGTGTTTGTGGCAAAAGTCATTTTTTTTTCTTAAACCGGTTCCGGTTCTATTTCGCTTTTTACGCCAACTGTTTTTTAGTGGTACCGACTTCGGTTCTTTGGTCGGTTTTAGCCCGGTTTTCGGTTTTGGATTTTTCAAGTACCGATTTCCGGTGAAACCCGTTTGTACTAGGGTTCGGGTCGGTTTACCGGTTTCGGTTCCCAAACCTTTTGTTCATCTCTATTTCTTATATTGTATTGTAAATATACAGATAAATTCTCAAACAATTCCGCGAGTATTTTCGGTATTTATTATATTTGATGTTGCATTTATGTATTTGTGTTTTGGGTAAAAGTTTGTTTTCTACATAGTGTTACACTGAGAGGAACTTGGGTGCTAAACAATGAAGACGTTAACGTAATAAAGTATTAGATACTATAACGATAAGAAAATTTCCTAGTGGAAACGACAATGTTTTTTTCTTAACAATATTGGATGCATAAAAATATTAAATAACAATGAAATGCCTACACTTAGACCAATAGGAACTTAGCAGTGTAGCTAAGCTCCCTTAAATGTTATATATATTATAATGACAAAAAAAACATTGCGCCTCAAGGCGACATTAATTGGGGGTGCGATGGTGTGAGCTACTCGCTTGACGTTAAGACAACACAACAAGGATATAATAAAAACCAATAAAATCCTAATCTATATAAACACACGTCATATGGGCACAATGAGATCAACTAAGGGAGACGGTTGTCACACAGTAGGACGTTATGGAAAAGAGGATCGACAACCAATCAAGATCGAATTCAGGATATGGAAAGTTGGAAACGGTAGAGATGTAACCGAGACAGTTGTCACTCAACATTTGTTACCTTACTTCAAATAATTAAGCTTTACTAATAGTATCAACTATATGATAGGTGAGAATATTTATGTTACATGTATCTAATATAACTTGAAGCTGATATTATTTATTAATAATGTTTTCATAGAATACATTATGATATAATTTAGTTATATAAGCTTTCATAATGTGCAAACTAAACACATCATTCATCATGATTGATCAAACAGTCATGTATAAAACAAAGTAAGAATAAATCTTCTGTTTTAGCTCAAAACACACTCTTTAGTTTATTATTTTAGTTACTTACATACAACAAGACAAATCAACAACCACAAAAACACTTCCTAAAGCTTTTAGGAATATTACACTCAACTATACATTTTTTTCACTTTTCATCAATCATCAAAAACCTTATATAATTTACAAACTCTCTTGACAAAAAAAAAAAAAAAAAGTTACGCGACAAACATGACGGCATAAGCAAAAGAAAATCTTAGTTACGAATTGT
The DNA here is from genome assembly GCA_030844895.1 of Ambrosia x helenae. Lineage (NCBI taxonomy): Eukaryota > Viridiplantae > Streptophyta > Magnoliopsida > Asterales > Asteraceae > Ambrosia > Ambrosia x helenae. The sequence continues at coordinate 25,810 of JAUTDX010000939.1, forward strand.
ATGTCCTACCCCTGGACTAGGACCCGGATCAGTAGGTCTAAAATCATCTTGAGTTGCAACCTTGCTCGTTCTCCCGACCGCATAGAGTATCGTCGGCCCACTTCCCTTCATTCTTTCCGCTCTCACCAAGTGTCGTGTGCATCGTTTGCACTTCAAACATCTCCCATGAATACACCTAAATTCACTTCCTAGTAACATTAAAACACATAAAACCGCACAATAACTCTTAGACATTTTAAATGTCTAAAGAAATTTTAAATTTTACAAATCAAAAGAGAAAGAACATTATGATTGTATGGTATTGTGTTGGGTTATTATTGTAGAAGAAAGTGTAGTATATATATAGAGGAAGTACGATAAAAGAGAAACAAAACATGTGAAAATGTCCATGTTAATGAGAGGATCCATATAAAAAGTGTTGGGAGGGTGTTAAATCATCATATTTATAAAAAAATAAAAATAAAACGTGAAAGTGGAAATGGATGGTTTATTTTGAGGGTTCTTTACAAAAAAAAAAAAAAAAAAAAAATCTTAATATTCCGCTTGCAGATTATTCAATCATCCTGGTACACTAATTTCTAAAAATATTGTTCTAGAAGCAAGGGTGTTTAAATGAGGGGTGCAAATGAGCCAAGCAGCTCGCGAGCTACTTGAGATCGGCTTGATAAAAAGCTCGAAATGAGCCAAGCCTTGTTGATCCCGAACCGAACTTGAGCCTAAAACAAAGCTCGTTTACTTATCGAGTCCGAGCTGGAGCCTGACATATGAAGCTCGCAAGGCTCGTCGAGCCTTATCAAGCCTTGGTATAATATTAGTTTTATTATTATTTTATACTATTTACCCCACATTTAAAGTTGTTTAATAAACTAGCCAAGCCGAGCTTTTGACTTATCGAGCCTATTATTTATGTTATTTAATTTATTATACTAACTAATAAACACTAAACGAGCCGAGCCCGAGCTGATCAGCTCGAGCTTGAAAAACTACCAACGAGCCGAGCTCTTATAAGTTAATCGAGCTTGAGTTCAAGCCTGGTCAAGCTCGGGCTCGGCTCGGTTCGTTTGCACCCCTAATAAAACTCTTAATAACCTTTTTTAATGTTTTTTTAAATAGAAGTAATTAAGAGTTAGAAATTAGATTTAGAAGACGAAGCATCATATGGTCTGTAGAATTGTCTCGCTTATCCTTCAAAGTTTATTGTCTAATTCGTTATTTTTAAAAGGTGACATGGTAAATCTAAAGGAAAAAGAGAGAATTTGTAGTTGTTTTATACTTTCAATATAAGTTGAATCAAGGTATTGTTTATGTAGTTTATTAGCGTAGTTTGGTAATGCGCTGAATATCTCTAAATCGTGAAATTATTTCTTCATTAAAGAATTTTGGTGGTATTCTCCGAATCTTAAACCGGAAAATTCAAAAAGAAACAAGAACATGTTTGATATTTTGTTTTGAAAATCGTACTAGAATAAAGTGAGTAATCAAGTCCCAATGATAATCAAACGAGCAAAAAAAGTAGAAGATATTAATTAGTGAATAACTCATGTTATTTTAATCAGAAAATAACTTAAAACTGATTATATTCCTCTTAAGACAACACGGAGTGGGGCGGGAAGCCTCCACTGGCGGGAACACTGCCCCATGGGGGCGTGGAGGAGGGGCGGGGAGGGAAGGCCGGGCGTGGGGGAAGGGGGGGGGGGGGTGATGCGGCACAATTTGGTTGGTTGGGTTGTTTATATTACCGTTGAATTTTAAAAAAAAAAATCAAACAACATTACCGTTTGACAACTGATGAAAAGAAAGAAAAAAAATTTGATAAAATTTTTTTTATATATATATATATATATATACAACCCACACTCTCTACTCAAACCCACACTTCATATTTTTATAAAACCCACACTTCAAAACTATCCTTTTTTTAAACACTTGCAAGATGTCGGACCAAACTTCAAGTTCGTTGGATGCGTTTGATGAATTCGCTTTAGACTCCTCATCCGACGACGGTGCGGAATTGATAATGGCTACCGTTCAGAAAGTCGTTCAAGTTATAGTGGACGATGAAGGCACCTCGGAACCCAAGCGTAGAAAGTATATACTTCGTGAACGACAAGCCGCAAATGATTTATTTAGAAAATAATTACGAATATTTTCAACAAAGGCCCGATGCGCGTGGTGAGATGGGATTTACCACGTTCCAAAAGGTCACAGCCGCGCTTAGACACTTGGGTTACGGGCAAAGTTCCGACATAATGGACGACTATCTAAAGATGTCGGAGCAAACGACTAGGGAAGCTCTCCATTATTTTTTTCGTACGTCATTGAACTATATTTAAAAAAAATATTTGAGAAAACCTACGTTTAGTGACGTACAACAACTTTTTGAGTTTCACGAAGAAAAACATGGTTTTCCTGGGATGATCGGTAGTTTAGATTGTATGAAATGGGAGTGGGAACTTTGTCCAACTGCATGGCAAGGTGCACACTCAAGTGGATATAATTACGAATATTTTCAACAAAGGCCCGATGCGCGTGGTGAGATGGGGTTTACCATGTTCCAAAAGGTCACAGCCGCGCTTAGACACTTGGGTTACGGGCTGTTAACATATGTTTTCTGCTTTCTAACATATGTTACCAGCGCTGTTACAAAATTTGCGTTGTTTATTTTTTTTAGAAAATTTCCCTCAGCGCTTTTTTAATTTTTTTGGCCCAAAACACTTAAATACATGTATGTTACCTTGTGTAATTTTTTCAAAAAAAAAACTTTTTTTAAATGGTTTTTTACATGGGTTTTCTATGTTTTTTTTAACTCAAGGGGGTTTTAAATTTATACTTTCCCTATATATATATATAGGGTAAGGTTCCTGTAGGAAAATTGATTTGTGTAGGAAGTGTTTTCAACCATTGGATCTAGAAATGGATGGTTGAGATTAAAAGTTTGGGTTTGTTAAGATTCTACTAATTATATTTTAATAATTAAGGGTAGGATGGTCCAATATGTGTTTTAAATGAGGGTAGTAATGTCATTTCTTGTATTTTGATATAGAAACCATTTGATTCTCACCCTTAAATCATGCCCCCTCTCTATCTCTCATCTTAATTTCAATCTTAAATATTTTTAATTAGTGATTATAATCCCTCTCATACATTCAAACTTGTTCATCTTCTAAAAAGAAAAAAACAAATAGAACCACAAAACCTTCTTTGCACCGGTTATTCTTCATATTCTATAATAGTGGGTTTAAAGTAATAGTGTTTTCTTTTTTTCTTTTTCTTTATGCTGATCTAACCGAATAATAGTGTTTTTTTTACTAAACATGATTCGTATCTGTTAAAACACTTCTACTGTTTTAAAACACTCCTACTGTGTTTAGTTTCAATATAAAACACTATTGATGTTATTATAAAATACTCCCGATGATATTATAAAACACTCCTTATTAATGCATACTAGTTTCTCTTTAATTATAAAACACTCCTGACGTTATTATAAAACACTCCTAATGTTAACCTTTTGCCATGACTTGAATAATCGAAAAAGTGATAGAGATGGGTTATATGTTTGAAGAATCGAACAAGTTTTTGGGTATTGATCAACTTATTTGATATGAATATCTTATGATTCTTATGAAAAATAATGAATAATTAGTTAATTTAGGATGATTAATCTTCATAAATATCTAGATGTTAGTTGCTAATTTAGTGGGTTTGTAATAAATAAAAAAATGGACAAAAAGTCTATAATGCCCCTCATCTAAAGATTTAATCAGATTTGATATAATGGATGAAAATACTTCCTATACTTCCTACACAAAACAATTTTCCTACCGGATCCTCTACATATATATATATATATATATATATATAGGGTCAAGATCGTGTACAAAGTGTTTTTTTTTTTTTGTGAGAAGTGTGAGAAGTATTAAAAATTGATACTTAGGCATCATTTTTTGAACTTAGTCGTGATGTTTTGGATTGTTTTGCCTATAAAAACACCAAACATAACAATTAAAAACCGAAAACAATGTATTTTAGGCTTAAAACTTAAAACACCATGCTAAGAACATTAGCAGTGTGTTTTAAGCGTTAAGTAGTGTGTTTTAGCTGTTTTTTAAATTTAATGACTATAATACATTGTATTGTGTTTTAGATTGTTGTGTTTGGTGTTTTTCAAGTTAAAACAACCTAAAACATCATTCCTAAATCCAAAACATGATGTCTACATGTCAATTCTTAGTCCTTCTCACACTTCTCACGAAAAATGTAATTTGTACAGGATCCTAAACCTATATATATATATATTAGATAACATATCGCATCAATACATATACATCACGCCAAAAAATATTTCTCAAAAAATACATTGTTATTCTTAGAATCAATATTTTCCTAACATTATGTGAAATCGATTACAATAACACGTAAAAAAAAATAGTGAAAAGACTAGAGAAGAGTATTGTTTAATTTTAGGCGTTAACAATACTTATTTATTGGATCATTTTTCTAAATTATGAGTTTTTTATACAATATAATTAAAATACAAATGATTCTTGTGGTTCTTATATTAAAATTGTCGGTTTGGAACCGACCCGACCCATAACCAATATTACATATAAATCTTGAACTGGAAACCGACCTGGTCCAAGGTTCTCGCCGGTCGGGTTCAAGGTTCTCGTGGGTCTGAACCACGAAACACTCACCCCTAATGTTGGGTTTCTGCCCAGGAGGTTCACGGTGGTGGTAGCGGTTTTACGGTGATGTGAAGTTGATGGTTGTAATAAAAAGGGAGAGAGTGAGAGTAGAGATGGAGACAGAAAGGGAGAAATAAGAAGTTACAACAAAATGTCTTAAGTTTACTTAAGTCTTAAAATATCTGCCCCCCTCCCTCCGATAATTGCACACCGGGCTATACGTGGCGTATTGAGAGGCCTATCGACAAGAAGTTTTGTCAGACCATACACCTTTTTAAGGCATGAAAGTTTGTATAACCCCTACGTCACGTATAGTGCTATACACGATGTATAGTGATGTGTGAAAATAATTCAAAGGGTGTAAAGTAATGATTATTTTCTCTTCCAAAGTTTTTATGAGAGTAACAGTACAACACATGTCTGAATGTTTTCGTTTTTATGAGAGTAACAGTACAACACATGTCTGAATGATGAAAACATGTTTGGGGACTTTCTTTGTAAATGTTGGGTTTGCCTTCTTTCATCTTTAGAAATAAATAAAACAATATGTTTACTAACTAAAACGTAAAAACAAGTTAGTTAAATTTTAATGAAAGAAAAATTATCTACATTATTTGGAACAGATTTACAATGCTTATTTATTATAGTCTTAGTAGTAAAATAATATTAAACCAAGAAAGTAGTTGCTAATAGTTATAGTCTTAGTTGTAAGGTAATAATAAACCAAGAAAGTAGTAATTGATAATATTTATAGTCTTACTAGTAAAAGAATATAACCACTCACCTTATGGTGGAGTGGTAAGCCAAGTGATGGTTAGAGTCTACCCTCATAGAGGGGACAGGTTCGAATCCTGATGGCAACCCGGTTTTGCATTTACTCTAGAGAGGCTTGCCTCTTATGGAGGGTGCAACATCTGTGAAGTGGTAGCTGGCGGGAAATTTTCGGGGGGGGGGGGGGGGGGGGGGGGGGGGCTTGTGCCTGCCACCACCCCAGCGTGGAACCGTTCAGACAACATAGTTTTGGCGTGTGAGTGGAGGCAGGACCTGCAAGAGCGGGTGTGAAGTACTCTGCCACCTCCAAATGAGACCTTCACCTTCCAAAAAAAAGTAAAAGAATATAATAAACCAAGAAAGTAATTACAGATATTTATTCACCGAAAATACTTTAATTTTGAATTTGTTCTTTTCATTGCTATAACATACCGATATCATAAAGAAACCAAACGATACCAATCAAATTCTTGCTGGAGAGCGCAGAGGAATGTCCACAAATATATATATATATATATATATATATATATATATATATATAATATATATATATATATAGGGCATGGATTCGTTGAGAACTCCATTGAGTTGAGAGAACTCGAGAACTCTTGTGGACCATTGATCTTGATCATCTAATGGCTAAGATTAAAAGTTGTGGTTTTTTGTCTTTATTTGATTAATAAGTAATTTTTTATTATGTTAAAGTACACTTGGGGGCATTTTAGTAAAAAGCCTATGAGAGAGAAAGATATAAATATAATATTATGTTATTAAACTTTATTATTTTATTAAAAATAATCATATTTATTAAACTTTATTTTAAAACTTAATTTTATTTTTTTAATTAATTTAATTTTTTAAAACAAAAAATCAGATTGAATGTTCTGTAATATCACTCTCGTTTTTTACACACGTTTATTTTTTTTACACCAGTGTAAATCTCCCATATACAAAATTTTAAAACATATAATGAAGATGATTTACACTAGTGTAATCTGCCATACACAAACTTCTACAAAAATACACTATTGTAAAAAAACAAACTAGATAATGGGGTGCTTTACATTCACATTTCTTACATCAAAAAACGACTATACATTCAAAACACTGGTGAAAAAACCCAATGTTTACACTAGTGTTTGTTTTACACCGGCGTTTTGTTACATCAAAAACGACTATACATTCAAACACTGGTGAAAAACCCAATGTTTACACTAGTGTTTGTTTTTACACTGGCGTTTTGTTACATCAAAAACGTCTACACAAATCATATTTACGCTTGTGTAAAAACTTATGTTTACACACAGTGTTTTCTTACAAAAAAAATACTACACCATTCATCGTCGTCTCCCACAAACATCGGGTCCTTAAAAACGCAAAACATCATCTTCTTCGAAGCATCGTCTCCTGACAAAAAAAACCCCAAAAACTTTCAACATAAAAAAAACTATCTTTTCACCCTAACATCATTAATAATAATAATAATAATAATAACAGAAAAAAATAAAAAAAAAAAAAAATAATAATAACAGAAAATAATAATAATAATAATAACAGAATAATAATAATAACAGAAAAAAGAAAAATAAAAATAAAAATAAAAAAAAAAAAAAAAATAATAAAAAACAGGAAATAATAATAATAATAATAATAACAGAAATAGAAATTAATAATAATAATAATAAAAACAGAAAAATAATAATAATAGTAATAACAATAATAATAACAAAAATATTAATAATAATAATAACAGTTTTAATAATAATAATAATAATAACAATAATAGCAGTAATAATAATAATAATAATAGAAAAAAAAACATACCTCCGTCGTCGCCACCGTCGTCTCCTCCGTCGTCTCTCCGTCGTCTCCACCGCCTCCTCCACCACCACCCATACCTGAAAACCCACCACCAAAAACCCTGAAAAAACACCGTCTCCCTCCCTCTGCAGCCCCCATCACCGTCGTCCTCCCACCTCTGCAACCCCATCACCGACGTCCTCCCCCTCCTCTGCAACCCCCTCACCGTCGTCCTCCCCCTCCCTCTGCAACCCCCATCACCGGTCGAACCAGCAACCACCACCTCCCCACCATCATCAAAACCACCATCCCTCGTCAGATCCACCCCCCCCCCCTCAACCACCACCATTCGGACCACCAAAAAAAAAACCACCATTCGAACCACCCCCAAAAACCCTCATCAGATCCATCACCGTTGTCTCCCCCTTTTTTTTTTAGATAGAGAGAGATAGAGAGAGAGAACTCGAGAGAGAGAGAAGAGAGAAAGAGAGAGAGAGAAGTGTGTGTATGTGAGAGAGAGAAATCTGATTTCTTTGTTTTATATTATGATTATAATATTATTATTATTATTATTATTATTATTATTATTATTATTAATTTAAAAAAGGTTAGTTGGGGGTGGGGGTGGGGGTGGGGTGGGGTGGGTGTTGTTATTACTAAAATGCCCATAATATTCTCTAACAAAAACTTTTATACCCCTAATTAAAAAAATACAAAAAACTATAAAGGAGTTGATGTGTCAAATTGTGATTGGTCAATTGGAGTTCTTAAGTTCTTTCAACTCAATGGAGTTCTCAAATGATCTCATTCCTATATATATATATAAACAATGATATCCTAGCCATGCTACGAGCCACCTCAACGAACCGTACACGTTTAGATATCATTTTGGTCATATTACAACTTCATTTTTTAGGTTTTCTTTTTCGCTGTACATAGTGTGTGCCAATACCGTAAGCACCGAAACCGATGCTGAATTCCCATCGCTTTCCCACCCCAATGTGCGTGCTGGAAGTCATTAGTGCGCCGCAACACGCACGGGGTTAAATACTAGTTACTTATTAGTGACGGTTTGATTCTCGATTCTATTTAATAAACATATGTAGTCACCAAATTTAACAAAACATGGTTTTAACTTTTAATGACAAAGTCAGAAAACATAATCTTTATTTTGTGTTACTTTTATTATAGTAATAAGTATTGGTTTTTATTATGTAATTCGACCTGATCCGGTCTAAAATTTTGACTTAGGGTTATTAAAAAGCCAGATAAAAATGACAATATAGGAAAGAATTCTTAGCTCCACCACCGTATATAATTAAATTATATAAAGAAACATACAATAAGTCAATAACCAATATAAAGAAAATAGTATAGTAATGAAGGTCGATCAATTATCTGGCCATCTGGGTGATAATTTTCTGGGCAACATCTACTAATACAACAGTGAAATAGGAATTCAATATTTTTATATTTCACATCCACTCATTTTGTATTTTACTTGTATTACAAGCAAGCTAGGTTGTTAAACTTTGCATCTGTCTTGCTTGCGTGTCTTGCGGCACTCATTGGTGTGATAAATCTAAGGCCAAGTTTGAACGTTGACTTCAAAAGGGAAAATGTTAGGTGAATAACACGAAAATAAATATTGACCCAATCAGTTTACGAAATAAAAATTTTTCAAACTTCTAACCTTAGACACCTCACTAAATTTCATATAACGAGACGTCTATAAAATATACCATGGCATAGTACAGTTGATTTTTTGAGAGAGGACTAAAAATGCGGTAGCGCCTAAAATAAGACCGTGCGTTGTGGGCAGTGGCGGATCTAGAAAGATTTTTGAGTTGCAACGTTCAATTTTTTTTTTTCGCCATAGTATCATACAATGTAAAGGAAATATTTTCTATCAAAGTAGTTGATACCTCACTGAATCGACTTCCAAGTTCTTGAATTTGCAAATCCAAAACCGTATTAAAAACTTCAACTTCAAAATGATGTCGATTAGTAACGACATTCTTACGGTTTCTTTGATTACCATAACTTTCCGACATTTCTACCATCTCAATCTTATTTTTTTCACAAAAGAAGTCACCTTTGCCAACATTCCATCAAACCCGTTTTGTCTTAAATTATTCGATGCTCGCTTCGTTCCAACAATCTTGACTCTTTTTTAAGATGTTTGATAGAGCATTTGTGAGGCCTAGAATATCATCTAATAAGTGTATATAAAACACAAATTCAAGTTTCTTAAAATATGATAAAATACCTCTTGCATTAAATCGTTGTTGAATACTCTCCTTCTTCTTTAATAAAAGCAAGTACTTCAACAACTTCCGAAAATAATTTAAGCAAACTTATAATTGTTCTATGATGAGAACCCCATCGTGTATCTTCGGCTCGGAAATAATTTAAGCAAACTTATAATTGTTCTATATATGACCTCGCGTATAAAGCCGAAGGATTAGGAACAACTGGAATTGAAAGTTGTAGCAACATCATCCTCCGTTTGCATATCGTTATCATTATTAGCAACATCATCATGCTCTTGCATACCAACATCATCATTCACGTCCTTATTTTCAATATTTGGAGAATTACTTGAACCAATTTCAGAATTTTCGGGGGCTTTTCTTTTAAACAAATTGCTAATAAGTGCTTGTTTAGTATTAGAACGTGGTTTCGTCTTTATAATCGCAAACCTAATCAATTAATCAAAGACAATATAATCAATTATAACATTCAACAATCAACTAATCAAGTTAAGTAGTTAACTATACATTCAAATTCAATAATCAAGTATTCAAGTTAATTCCCAAAAACACATAATCAAGCTAATTAACACAATAACACATAATCTTGATTCTTGAATTAAAATAAAAAAAATAAAAAAACTTACTGCACCAGCCAGCGGCTGCACTGCAGGAGGCGGAGGGGTGGCAGGGGAAGGGCTGGGGTTAGGGTTTGGGTTGGTTGACTATTCTGCTGTGTGCCTGTGTCGAGATCTGCTGCTGCTTTCGTTTTTCTTTTTCTTTTTTTTTTTGTCACAAAACAAAAAAAATGTGGGCTTTGGATTTGGGTTTGGGGAAAGGTATTAGATTTAGGCTTTGGATGTGTTATTGGGTTAAGTAGTATTGTAGTAACTAATCTAAAATTTGTAGTAACAATTTGTAGGATAGGTATTAGATTAGTTAATTTTTTTGGGTTATCATTAGTCGAGTTCGGTAAATATTTTTTCGAGTAACATAACGTGGTAACATATAATTTCATTTAGTAGTAACATATATTAAATTTTAGTAGCAACGTAAATTTTATTTCAGTAGTAACGTTTTTGAAAAATCGTAAAAAAATTTTTTTCAACTACGCACACGTTTTTCAGGAGCAGCGGGCGCGGCACCTAGTAAAGCACTAGGTCCGCCCCTGGTTGTGGGTTGTCGAAGGGTGCCGTCTCAGCTGTTAACGAACCCAAACACCGTGCCACGTCGTTATTCGGAGCTATTATTTATGGTGTTGTTGAGTTAACGATCATCATTAGTTTTGTTGTTGGTGAAGGAGGAGGAGGAGGAGGAGAATGGTGACATAAAGCGAAGAAGTGGGGAAGAAGGTGGGAAGAAGGTGGGGTCTAACCACTTTAGACCAATCAAGGTTTTTGTTTTTAATTTTTATTTTCTTTAATATATATATTTAGTTATTGAGCGGTTTAGTTATTGGCCCTCTATCTATGTGATGCTGAGGTGGCAACAAATTTTGCTAGTTTTTGGGTTATGTTCTTATTCTACAACACATAGCCTAAGGGGAGATATCTAAAACATGAGGTAACGTCTAAAAAAATAAGGGGATGCATCTAATGGAAAAGGTGGTGTCTCCTAGCTGCTACACAACGACATGTTAACATTTGATTAACTTTACTGAAACGTCTACGTTAGACGTTTCGATACCATGAAATTCGGTGAGATGTCTAAGTTTAGAGACGTCTCACATGTTTATTTTCATGAATTTATTTAGTTAATGGTTATTCTTGTGATTTTCACTTGCTAAGTGAGTAATTGTCAGTCAAAATCAACTTTCTAAGTGAGTTAGTTAGTGTGCACTTAAGTTTGTTAAATCTGCACTCACTTTGTATCTCATATTTACACAACAAAATATGATACAACAATCATTACAAATCTCTTATCTCTTTTTACAAACTACAATCAAAAACGTTTGCCCGCATAGTGGTGGAGTGGCCTTTGTTTTACCTATGTGATCAAAGGTTCAATCCCCACTTCCAACATTTATGGTTTGGTATCCGGGTGAAGATCGAATATGGGTGGCGCCGGTTCGAATCTGACGGGCGGCGAGGTTTTACCGAGTTCTATAACACTGTCGTGCCTTCGGGCGGGTGGGGCTCGGGTTTCCGCGCATCGGGCCGGAGAAGGCGGGGGCTGCTGGAGGTCGAGTAGTCGATTCTTGGGCACGGCGCCCCGCAAGGGTGGTTGCCACACAGTTGTTTGCGGATCAAAAAAAATTTAAAGAAAGAGTTTATTGTATATAAGGGTGAGGCTATACACACCTGCTACTACACTAATCAACCCCCTATTGATTTAAATTATATGTATGATCATAAGTCAATTTACTAGGAATTTGCGAGGGATGCCCATAACTAAACGTCGCTTTACAAGAAATCACGAACGAGGGATGCCCATAACTAAACGTCGCTTTACAAGAAATCACTAACTCAAAACGTTCGTCTAGAAAGAAACCGTCAAAATTAAACGCCGTTTTACGGTGAAACGTCAAGTGATATGACAAGGCATAGAGGCAAAAGTACATTGAATAAAACTTCTTTTGTGAGGGGCTCCTTTAGTAGTGCCAATTATATATAATTAAATCCTATCAACTAGAAAGATACAAAATCATATCACTCATAAAATGTTGGAAGTCTAAGGTGCCAAGAAACTAGGATACATGTTCACTTTTTCTTGCTTTATTATTTTTTCTAAGTTTCCAACATACGTGCACTCATAAAAGACACCACCAATATATTGCTTTGCACCATGCGAGCCTATGAAGGAACAAGTCCTATCCCAACTCACTAACATAGTTATCCAAGTAGGATTCCATTGTGTTAAAGATAATCACATAAGGGAAATTAAATATCTTGAAGCACAATTACACAAAAGTTAAAAAACACTTGGAAATGATCATACAACATCTATATAAGATTACAATTTTGAAAGCAGAAATTAAAGTGATATAAGAAGATATGATCGTCTATCTAATGGCCAGCGCCAGGGCTATGACCAGGCATTGTGGGGCGAAAAGCATCTAGGCGAAGTTTTGTCTCTTTAACCGGCACTTGGTTTGGACTTTTGGCATTTTCTTTGGAAGTGTTTTCTTTGGCATATCTTGAAGTAGCATGAGTAGTTTGAAATGCTATATTTGCAAGACATAGAGTGAGTAACAAGTAACACAAGCACAATTTACTCAATCGCACCATTTGAAAGTGTTACTCGTAAGAGGTCAAGAGTCCTCTAATGAGGAAACTAAATGAAAGAAAAGAAATATGTATGGCTCTTTATATGGTCATGAGATCGATGGAATTTATAGGGGGGTGTTTGAGAAAAAGATAAAAGATAGGATGCCCCCAAATTATGGGATCTAGTGATATTATTTACATATATAATTAGTGATTCAGTTTTGAGAAAGTTGAAAGGGACTGTAATCGAACACCACGTTTGTTTTCAATAAGATGGAATTTGCTAGTTAATCCAGAAGATAGTGGATTTTTTACCTTGCTATAAGAGGGTTCGAATGCATATTAAAGAACTAATTATTATCACGACATGCAGTTTTAATAACTAGTTCTTAGGGGGAAGGGGTGTTCCTAGGATTAATTTTTTCTTTCACTGATTTTAACCAATCTTGTACTGCCATATCACTTCACTGAAACACTTTTTTTGAAGGCAACACTCCACTGATTCACTTCACTGAAATCTTTATTTTTTAGGTTTTTTAAAAGAAACATTAATTAAACATATTATTAAACTAATATAATAAACTTACAATATTAAAAGTAAATAAAACATAGAAATGCACATAAATTAAAAATAAACTAAATAAAAGAATAAGTATTCGGAGGCATCCGCTTCGAGGTGCGGTAGATCAAGTCCGTCTAGATGTTTCACGAGATCATTTTGAAGTCGGAAATGCGTATCAGAGTCTGTCAACTCCGCAAGGGCTTGGTCGTCGAAGAACGGTTGGATTGGGGGATCGCGTATGTGGACTGGTGATATCGCACGCTCCTCATCTTTAATGATCATGTTGTGCAATATCATTCACGTATAGACGATGACGCTACACCTAGCAACGGTTGTCGGCCTTAATGGTCATGCGGTAAGGCCGCTCAACATCCTTTCTTGCCGCCTCTTGCGCCTTAACGAAATTCTTTTCCTTAGGATCGGTCGGATATCGAAACGCTTTCACAAACGTTGACCAGGTTGGGTAGATGTCATCAGTAAGATAATATCCATGTTTATATAAGTGGCCATTTAAAGTAAATGGACACTGCGGCGCCGTTCCGTTGGGTAAGAAAAACTGGGGATTGTTGTAGAACATTTATGTCGTTGAGTGAAACCGGGGGGGGGGGGGGGGTGGGCAAAAAAATCCATGCAATAACTACATATCTTGCGAAGCAACTGCTTCTAGCATGATCGTAGGGTATTGGTGATCGCCTCGCATATATTGTCCTCGTAATTCCCTAGGACATGCTCGCCATACTAAATGAGTGCAATCAATGCTATCGATCATGCCGGGAAGGTGATGTCTTTCTTCGTGTGCTTCGTACAAACATGCAATGTCATGACTTATTGGTCTTCGTAAAAAATTGTAAACATTCGCTCGACGTACTCTCAGACATACATAAATACTCATTGTATTCATCTGGAGGATTACCGGTTGCGAGTTGTTTCACCGCTGAAGATACTTTTTGTATGGCCGTAAATCTCTTTCTAAACCGACCGTCCATGCCCTCTCTGAACCATTTGAAGTTTGCTTCAACATCTGCTACATTTTTTAGAAATAGACGTCTGGACATGCGATACCTTAGTTTAAACTGTGCCTCGGTGTATTTTGGTACGTCGGAAAAATAGTCATCTATTAACCGAGTATTGCCTCCCTCGCGATCACGTGGCACATATCTTATTTTAGATGTTGTTGTGTTTTCTTCTGCAGCTCGCTTGCCAAGGTTCATGAGAAACTCGATGCTACTATGGCTTGATTGTAAAATCGGTTGCACTTCGAGCGGGGGAATGATAACTTGATCATCTTCGACGTCAATGTCACTCATTTTTTTTAAAGTATGGAGATAATTTCTATTATTTTTTACACTAAACCATGGGATTGTATCTATTATAGGCACTATGATAAAAACGGTCACAAAATATGACCGTTTGAAAACACAAATTAAATTCAACGGTCAAAAATGGAATTAAAAAACATAAAAATTCGACCGTTGCATTTAATATCACAACTTACTAGCCGTTAGATAGAACCAGAAAAAGGTTCACGGGACCCATACCAGTACTGGTGGCGATGATGTTACCGTGCTGATTGTGAGATTCCCGTAACGTTTTCTGGTGACACCCCGTCCCCCTTAGTGTTAAGACATGTAATATTAATAGTGGTATATTATGATATTGTCTTCCATATATTTAAAAGTGTTGTTCTGGCACCATTTTAAATCTTGAATATTGTTTTCCAGTTTATTATAACTAGTATTAAGACACCCATGTTGCGACGTGGGACGTAAAACCGTATGTAGTAGCATCAATGTCACACCATCATCATCGACCATCAACACTGGAAAAAAAAATAATTACACCAAATTAACAAGCGTTTTAGTATCTTTTCAACGAGTAGAATAGTGCTATACAAAAAATGAAAAAAAAAAAGACTTTTTAGTGGGTTTTTGTTCATGCAGAAAAAGAAAATAAATGTGCTTAGGTAATGCATTAATCATGTCTAAGCAAGTGACTAATTTTGTTAAGATAGTATATATATTTTTGAACCTACTATTACATATAAAAATCCACTAACTACATATATATATTCATAGATGTAGTTAGTTTGGTAAAAATATGATTTTTTGTATTTTGATAGGTGTTACTAGGAGCATTAATTATAAAGGTTGCTAAGCCGTTAGATATAGCCTATGATTCTTAGACACCAGGTAAATCTCAAGCTGAAAAGTGGTAATTAATCACCCTACCATTCACGGCTTACCTGTTGATTGTTTTATTCCGTGTCACCCAAGTGGTCGATTGTACATCCATAATAAAGATTGAACATGTATGTCATTCTTTCACATATGTTCACTTTACACATCAGAATCGTCTATCATCATCATAACATATCATTTGATACCAATTTGGTTGTTTTTTTTTCCAGGTTCACATCTCAGCTTTAGAATGTCCTGAGGAAGTGACAAAGTTGTATAGAGACTTTATTCGAGCAAGATGTGCACATGTAAAATATTTAGAAATATGTTTTTTGAATTATCAAGTGTTGATCATTTACAAAAAAAAAAAAAAAAAAAAAAATCATGATAAAACAACCTATTTATTTTACAGTACACCCATTTTATCACTTCATATTAGATTTGTCTTTCACGAGAACTTCCCAAGAATATACTACTTATTGCATAAAGTAAATAATCAATTTTAAAAACTTGTTTAGCTCTTATATTTTTCTTCTAGCATCTTTCTTGACTTATTTATTTTTGTATTTATAGGTTATAAGGTCTTAGATTTATATGCGTAAAACACTAGCTTCTCTCAATAGAAGACCCCTCACATGCTTGGTATATATATATAAGACAGGCACACATGCATATAAAAAAATATCTCCCGACCAATCAACACAATAAGCTTGCACCTCGTATAAATTGCAACAAACTTTTCTACAATTATTTGATGTAAATTTTATCGTACAAAGTCCACTTTAGATTTTATAGCAAACATCATGGAAACATCGTACGATATTGATGTAGGTTGATGGTTGACAAAGGGCTGTCCAAACAAAAGGTACTGTTCAACTCCACATAGCCAAACACCAACAAGCCACGTGTATATGTTTAGCTCGATATATCCAAACATATACAACGTCAATCATGTTCAACCGCAACTTTGCTATCTTCTTTTTGTTCTTTCAATCTTTATGTTTCCATTGATTGAATTTTATTGCGTTTTCAAAGGCAATAATGTTTTATACAATCATGTTATGTAGCGTGCTTGGATCGAACAATGAATTGATACAGTAATCTAAACGAGCTGAACTAAGCTGAGCCAAGTCATTTAAACTCGAGTTAAACTTGTTAAAATTAATAGGGAATTTTGAGCTCTGGTTATAAAACTCAAGACAACTCATTTGTTACTTTGTTGAAAGTTTAATTATTTTATGTATATACATATACTAGCTGATTACTCTGAGAGGGTCCCGGAGTTGAAAAATCTAATATGACGTAATAACATATTGCAAATGACTCAAGTTAACCAACCACAAAATCTCTCAATCACTGCATGTCCATAATATTCTAATCAGTAATAACTTATATTCCGTAACATAAAACCTAATCAGTAATCAGCTAAACAATCACTTATAAAAAAAA
Organism: Ambrosia x helenae; assembly: GCA_030844895.1. NCBI lineage: Eukaryota > Viridiplantae > Streptophyta > Magnoliopsida > Asterales > Asteraceae > Ambrosia > Ambrosia x helenae. Next base: position 42,715 of record JAUTDX010000939.1, read on the forward strand.
TAACACAAATTCCCCTAAAAATCACACCACATCAATACACTATAACCAAACAAAACAAACAATTATTATTAAAAGATATCAATAAACAAATAATAATCTTACGGTGGAGGAACAAATGGCCGCTTGAATTGAGAGTTGCTATACACATCATCCCGCACACGTTTCATCCCTATACAACACAAATATTATTAAAAACTTTTAAAATATAAAAACATATTTCTAACCTATAATTAACAAAAGACAAAGTAAAATAATATAATAAGTAAATAATATATCAAAGTTTATTCTTTCAAAACATATCTTGTCGATTGTTTATGTTAACCGATAACAATATTTCTTCAACCCATGGAAGACATAAATTTATTATACCTGTGCAATTATGGGTTTTTTTAAATACATCATTGTTTTATTACTTAATATATAAAATTACATATATTCAATTCGTGTAATACACGAAGTTGTAACTTAGTACTAATTAATTTCACATGTCACTCTTTCCTTTAATTTATTAATTTTATTATTTAGTGTATCAAATTATAGATATATTTAATTAACCCGTGTAATACAAAGGTTATAACCTAGTAAGAGTATTATAGTCATTCTTAGGAAAAAAAACTACCCAAAAAATCCTAATCTTGCATACTTAAAGAAGTTTAGTGTAAGTTTTCGAACTTAAGAACAAAAAGATATAAATTAGCTATATACCTAAAGAAAGAAAAATGCAACAAGTAACCAGGGTTACAAACGAACTGAACTTTCAGCAAACAGTTTATGAACGATTCGGCGGGAAGTTCATTTGTGTTCGTTCGTTTAATAAATGAACGAACATGAACAGAGGCCACGTTCGTTCGTTTATGTTCGTAAACGTTCGGTAGCGTGTTCGTTTGTGTTCGATAGTTTAATAAGGTTTTTAATTTTTATAATTTGTCTTGATATTCTTTTACTTTTATTTGTTTTACCCAAATTAATAAATAAACTATTTATATGAGGTAAATATATGTATGTGAATTCGATTTTATAAGAAAGTTAATATATGTCCGTTTGTGTTTGTTTTGTTCATGAACACTTTTTTGTGTTCGTGTGTGTTCATGAACAAATTTAACAAACAAACACGGACATTAGTGATTTCTTAACAAACGAACATGAACATAAAATCTCGTTCGGTAAGTGTTCATTAACTGTTCGTGAACACATATTTTCCTTAACAAACGAACACGAACAAGGCCTAACTCGGATATTTAATCATTCTCTGTAACAGTATATACTTTGGTAAGCTGATATAAAATAAAATAACAGTTTGATTCACTAGACAGATGTTAAAATATTGGTGGTACAATATTATTTCACTTTTATTTGTTACATTTACTCAACATAATTCTTACACACTTTTGGTTTATTTTTGGTTTCCCTGAGTTTGTGAATGGGCTAAGAGAAGTCATTAGGATTTGGGCTAATCATCACTTCATGGTTTGGGCTTACGAAGTCAGAAGAGTTCGTGGGCTGGACAAGAGATTTCATGGGCTTATCAAGTTGAGATGCTGGTTCGAGATAGAAGCCGGATTGCCAACGTGGCAATCCGGGTGGATATATTGGAGAGTCAAGATTCATTATAAGTGTGTTACTTTAAACAATCCAACGGCTGATATTATGAGATTTGGTCTTTCTCTCTGGAAGGTTCTATGGCATCTATAAAAGAGCTCCTTCTCCTTCGTTGAAGTCTTTGATCAGTCTGAAGTCTCTCTCTCACATTATTATCTCATTCATTAGGGTTTGTAGTACAGAATCATCAGTCAATGATTCTGTAATCGTTACTTTGTTTTGTATTAGATCATCAGTCAATGATCGTAGTTTACTTTCTTTGTATTGGATCATTTGTTAATGATCCTGTAGTGTTCTTGTTTAGATTCTTGTTCTGGTCTAGTTAGGCTAGTTCTTTGTCAAGATTGTTGAACGTTCTTTAGTAATAAATCTGTTTGAATCTTTTAGCATTCTTGTTTTATAAAATTTGACAACAGATTACAAAAACAATGAACCAAAGAAAATAAAAGAAAACCATATTTGATTACAAACTTATCTGCATTTGCAACAATTAGCCTAAGCTAGCAAGATGCTAAACCAATATGAATACCTATAAACTACATAAAAAAACCTATGTAACCTACAACAAGCCGCAAACAAAATCAAATGTCCTGTTGCCAATCTCGCTCCTCCGGTGGAAAAAAACTACTCGATCTTATGCAATTTTCATATCATACAAGTCAATAGTCGGCTTGAAGAAACTTTTCATAAGTTGTTCCATAAAGAGTCTTATTAACATCGCCCCAATTCTTGATGTGCTCCGACAATGATCCTTTATGTATCTTGACTTGCCGGCTGGTCAACTTCATCCGCGGTAGCTTCAGAAAATCTTGAACTTCTGTCAGTTTCTGCAACAAGCATATCAAAGAAGCAATAAACAACAATCCCACATTGTAGTTAGTTTATGCAATGGGTTCTGGGTTTCATACACCCCGTAACATCACATTTTGGGGGTGTGACATCACATTCTGGGGTATGTGACAGCCTCTTATTGGTGTGTGATGTGGGTCAGAGTGTATGAATCCTAACTAGGGGGTGTATGATTCCTAAATACCTTATGCAATTGGTTAGCAGGATACTGGTGGGTCCCAAAAGTTCACTGGCAGTGATCATTGCCAAGAATAACATAAAAAACAATAATATTTATACTTACAGAGGGGTTCTTGATAAGATCTTCATAGTAGAGAATCATGTGCCTGGTACTATTGAAGTACTCAAGTGCTTTCATGGCAGTTGCTTCCATTTCTCTCAAATCCAATGTGAGTGATGATATGTTGATTGTAGGTTTGTATTTAGAAAGTGCTGAAGCCTGCAAGTATCATGGAAAATTAATATTTAATAGATTATGTATTTGAATTTTGTATTTAGAGATAATATTTATCATTAATTTGTATTGATCTCTTCCCTAAAATAGGGAATGTAATATGTGTATATATTATTGATCTAATGGAATACAATGGCAAGCATTGAGCCTAATAATTCTACATGGTATCAAGTGCCTAACCCTACCCTTCTCATCCTTGCCGTCACCTTCCCTTCGTCCCTCTTCCTTCTTTTTCCGATCAATCCTCATCTTTACGATTGATCATGTCTTCTTCCCTACACCCTGCTTTAACCGTCACCAATATTAAAAACTTCATCCCTATTATCCTTGACCGCCAAACCGAACACTATAACACTTGGGCTGAGCTTTTCACCATTCATTGCAAAGCTCATGAAGCCTACAACCATCTCCAGCCACGTCCCCATCCCCATGCCGAATCCTCTTCCTCGGCCGATAAAGACAAAGAAACACCCGTCCCACAACCTTCTTGGGAACGCATAGACGCCGTTGTTTTACAATGGATCTATGGCACCATTACCCAAGACCTTGTCCATACTATCATGGTCACCAACACTAGCGCTTATGACGCATGGTGCCGACTCAAGAACCTATTTCTTGACAACCAGGCCGCGCGGCTTATCTCCATTCAAAATAAATTTTTTAATTGCCGCCTTGAACAATTTTCCAATATCTCCTCGTTTTGTCAACACATGAAACTCTTGTTTGACCAACTCAAAAGCCTTGAATCCCCTATGACCGAAAATCAACTCGTTCTCCAAATCCTTACCGGCTTGACCGAACCATATGAGAGCATCTCCCTAATCCTCCAAAATACCCAACCTTTACCCGACTTTTACACCATTCGCTCCAAACTGTGTCAAGTCGAAGAAACCAAAACTGACCAAGCCAAGTTATCCGCCCAAGCAGCCGGTACCGCCCTCAACACCATGACCCAAAACCCGTCACCCAAACCTCCACAAAATCACCCAAACCACAACCCACCTTCCGCCGATTCCTATGACACCCAAAACGACTCCTATCGAACCCGTACCCGGGGACGCGGACGCGGACGTGGGAAACAGTCCTATGGCCGTGGACGCTACCAACAGCCCACCTTTTACCCAGCCCAATACTGGCCCTCCCCATGGCCCAACCAGCAACCACTCTGGCCCAACACCCAACCGCCTAACTTTCCTTCCCCTTGGGCTCAGTGGCCTGTTCCTCCTTGCCCATACCCTTCCGCGCCCTATACCCAGCCCAACAACCACACACCTTCTGGCCCACCTCATAACCAACAGCCCAATACCCATCCTCCTACCCAGAACCCGTCCGCCGCCCCTGGCCTGTTAGGCCCAAAACCATCCAACACCCAATCGGCCCAATCTTATACCACCAACTACTCCCCTACCGACATTGCACAGGCACTTTATAACTTGGCTCTTCATCATAATGATCCTTCGTGGACTATGGACACCGGCGCGTCAGGTACAATGTCTCCTCAACTTGATATGTTCTCGTCTATTTTTAATTCTGACATTATTCGTAACATAATTGTTGGCAATGGTAAAACCATTCCGGTTTTAGGACAAGGCAACATCACCTTACCACCACCATTCCCACCTTTTAAATTAAACAACGTACTTTATGCCCCTAACCTTGTCAAAAACCTTATATCTGTCCGTCGTTTTACCACTGACAACCAATTAACTGTTGAATTTGATCCCTATGGTTTTACTGTGAAGGATCTAAAGACCAGGAGACCTATCCTACGGTGCAATAGCTCGGGGGACCTTTACACTCTCAGCCCGTCCAACATCACCAACCTTAACACTGCTTCAACCTATGCTGCCCTTACTCAAGACATCTGGCATCAACGGCTTGGTCACCCTGGCCCGGCCATTTTACAAAATTTAAAGTCTTCTAGTTTAATTTCTTGTCGTACTTTGAATAATAAAATTTGCACTGCTTGTATTTTTGGAAAACACACTAGACTTCCATTTATTAATTCTAATACAAGTACGTGTATGCCATTTGATCTTGTGCACAGTGATGTTTGGACCTCCCCTATTGTGTCTAATGGGGGTCACCGCTATTATGTGTTGTTTTTAGATGACTACACCAACTTTCTTTGGACCTACCCCATAGCCCATAAATCCGACGTCTTTTCCATGTTTACTAAATTCACAACCTTTGTCCAAACCCAATTTAACACCAAAATAAAACAATTACAATGTGATAACAGACGTGAATATGCCAACAATCAATTCCATAATTATTGTACCCAAAATGGCATGCACTTTCGTTTCTCTTGTCCCCACACCTCATCCCAAAATGGTAAAGCGGAACGCAAAATCCGCACCATCAACAACCTCATGCGAACCATTCTCGCACACTCCTCAACCCCCAACACCTACTTGCACCATGCTCTTGAGACAAGTACCTACTTGCTCAACATCATCCCGAGCAAACTTCACAACTTCCAGACCCCTACCCAACGCCTCTACAAATGTATACCAACTTATGACCACCTTCGCGTGTTCGGTTGCATTTGTTACCCCCTCATTCCCCACACCACCATCCACAAGCTAGCCTACCGCTCCCACCCTTGCGTATTTATTGGATATCCGTCCAATCATCGCGGATATAAATGCCTTGACCTTAAGACCCGCACCATCACAATAAACCGTCATGTAATTTTTGACGAAACCATATTTCCCTTTGCCAAACAACACAAACCTACACCTACCACATACACCTTTCTTGATGACACACTCCACCCGAACATACTCCTATCACCTACTGTTCCGCCACCTCCTACCCACACACCACCGGCCCATCCACAACAACCTGGCCCAACTTCCCCTCAACCAGCCCAACCCACTCCACTAAACTCCCTCCATCAACCCGATACCTCGGCCCCAACCCAACCCGCCACCACTCCCTTCCCCTCACAGAATACACCACCACCCACCGGACCTTCCACCCGACCCGACTCCTCTCCCTTACCCGGACCATCTTATTCATCCGCCACATTGGGTCACATACCAGATCCTCCGCCCTTACCCCCTGCTCGCACCATGACCACCCGCTCTATGTCCGGTATATCCAAACCCAAACAAATTTTTAACCTATCTACCACCACCGTCAAACCTGTCCCAAAATCTCCCATTGATGCCTTGTCCAACCCGGAGTGGCATAACGCCATGCAAAACGAATTTAATGCCTTAATTAAAAACAAGACTTGGGAACTTGTCCCGAGGACACCTGATATGCATGTTATTCGTAGTATGTGGCTCTTTCGCCACAAATACAGGTCCGATGGCACTCTCGAGCGATACAAGGCTCGGTTGGTATGTGATGGTAGAAATCAGGAGGTTGGTGTTGATTGTGGGGAGACCTTTAGCCCGGTTGTTAAACCGGCTACTATTCGGACAGTTTTGACTTTAGCTTTATCTCAGTCTTGGTCAATCCACCAGTTGGATGTTACCAATGCTTTTCTTCACGGTAACTTGACGGAGACAGTTTATATGTACCAGCCAGTGGGGTTTCGCCACCGTGACTTCCCAGACCATGTCTGTCTTCTTAAGAAGTCTCTGTACGGACTTAAGCAGGCACCCAGGGCTTGGTACCAACGGTTTACTGATTTTGTCACATCTATAGGTTTTCTGCAGAGTAAATGTGACAACTCTCTATTTACCTACCATCACGGGGGTGACGTTGCCTATTTATTGATATACGTTGATGACATCATTCTCACCACGTCCTCTGATACTTTAAGGATGAATCTCATGGGCAGCCTTGCGGCTGAATTTGCTATGAAAGATCTTGGACCGCTCAGTTATTTCTTGGGCATCTCTGTTACTCGCTCCGGTAATAACATGTTTCTCTCTCAGCAGTCTTATGCCCTAGACATTGTCAGTCGTGCAGGTATGGAAAATTGCAACCCGGTTGCTACCCCGGTGGACTCCAAGCCGAAGCTTAGCGCCACTGCCAGCGCTCCATTTGACAATCCCACGTTATACAGAAGTCTGGCAGGCGCTCTTCAATATCTCACGTTTACCAGGCCTGATCTCAGTTACGCAGTTCAACAGATATGCATTTCCATGCATAACCCGACAGTCGATCATTGGAATGCACTGAAAAGAATTATCCGCTATGTTCGGGGCACAGCTTCTTACGGCCTCACCTTGTCTTCGGGTACTAATCTTGCTCTTCGGGCCTATACTGATGCAGATTGGGCAGGATGCCCAGATACTCGTCGCTCGACATCGGGTTATTGTGTGTGCATGGGTTCGAATCTGATTTCTTGGTCGTCTAAGCGCCAATCCACGATTTCACGTTCCAGTGCCGAGGCCGAATATCGTGCAGTTGCCAACGTGGTTGCGGAGATTTGTTGGATACGTAACTTACTACTCGAGTTGCGCAAACCTATATCATCGGCCACTTTAGTGTATTGTGATAACATCAGTGCCATTTACTTGTCCACCAACCCGTTCAGCATCAACGCACCAAGCATATAGAAATTGATATTCACTTTGTGCGAGAGCATGTGCAACGCGGTACGATTCGCATTCTTCATACTCCGACGCGTCTACAGATTGCTGACATTTTCACCAAGGGATTACCGCGAGTTCTGTTCGATGACTTCCGCTCCAGTCTCAACATCCGTCCACCTCCTGCTTCGACTGCGGGGGTGTAATAGATTATGTATTTGAATTTTGTATTTAGAGATAATATTTATCATTAATTTGTATTGATCTCTTCCCTAAAATAGGGAATGTAATATGTGTATATATTATTGATCTAATGGAATACAATGGCAAGCATTGAGCCTAATAATTCTACAATATTATCGAGACGTGTTTTAGAGTTGGGTATGGAATAAAATTCTTGTGTTAGCAGTTTTCTGTATAACATATAAATAAATTGTATAATCGGGTTTTTAATGATTTTGGTCATGACGGGGAAAAGGATGGACCTCTTCGTGTGAGTGGACATGGGACACATGGACGCCATTTAAAACTTTGGCTCCTTTGTCATACGAATTCGCAAGCATGGAAACCAATCTACGAAGCATGTTTCGTCTTAAAAGAAATATTACAGATACGCCATTATCGTTGAAGTAGTCTGTGATTTGTTTAGGGTGTTCCATTAAACCCTGCATTTATATGAAAAATAAATTATATAAAGTTATATAAGATGCATTATCGTTAAAGAAGTTTTGTAGCCTAACTAGGGGTGTAAACAAGCCAAGCTCCCACTGAGCAACTTGAGATAGGCTCGCTAAAAGCTAAAACTGAGCCGGGTTTAAAAGAGCTCGATCCTAAAATGGAGCTCATGAAATAAATTAGTTCGAGCATGAACTTCATACACCGAGCTAGACTAGGCTCGTAAGCCTAAATGAGCTTCTAATATATATAAACATACTAATTTTTATTTAATATAAAAAATATACAATTACATAATACATATTGTCTAATTGCAATATTGTTAAAATTTAAATGGAATTTTTACATATTATTAATTAATTAATTACATATATCCCCTTATTTTCAACTATAATTACATATATACCCAACCCAAAATGAGTTAAGCTTGAGCTTATAATATTATTCACAAGCCAAGCTCAAGCTTTAAAAAATGATCTCGAAACAAACCAAGCTCAACTCTTAGGTTAAACAAGCCAAACTCAAGTTTAGATTAACTCGGACTCGGCCTGGCTCGTTTAAACCCCTAAGCCTAACTTATTAAAACTTCGTACAGATCACATCACCTGTACGGCTGTACATACAATATATGGATACACAAATATATGAATACCTGATTTAGCATCCATTTGAAGCCAATTGCAGCAGAACACTCATTCTTAGAAGAACTAGTAAACCAATCCAAATTGTAAACCCTATCAAGCGTATTAACAATCGATGAAATGTTATCTCTCCTATTCTTTGGACGAAAAATTTCACCATGAGAGCTAACATTTACATGACTATTCAGTAAAGTCTCGAACCACCCACTCCCCGATCTTTGCATAGACAAAATCGCAAACAAACGCACAGCATTCCCTGCACATTCCGACCTGCCAATACAAACACAATATAAACACATATACACAAGCCTCCAACACAGTAGATCAAAAAACTTCAATATTTTGTTATGAATTACAGAATTGGTGAATTACCTATCGAAAGTTTTCGGTTTTGGGTAATGCAAGAAAGGGAATTGTGACCGATCAACGGGGGCGTTACAACAGGGCCTTTCGATTACTTCATCGTCGAGAAACATGTTGTTGGGTTGAATGTTTATTTGTTTAAAACAAATGGAACATACATAAACACCAAACACCATTGAAAATGTGAATACAATCAGTCTTAATACCACTGCAGACCTCTTTGGAGGTTTGATTATTACAACATCCTGTAAATAAATCAAGTAAATTCATTCAACTTAATAAAATTAAATAAAAACAAAAAAATGAAAAGAAGCATCATGAATAACATTAAAGTAACATTTTAACAATCAACCCATTTCATATAATTACAGATTAATATATTTATAACAATTAGCAAAGAAATTAGGTCACAATTTTGGGCAAAAAAAAAAAAATTTATTTTATTTATTTATTATTTTTTTTTAGAAAAGCTTACTGAAATACAAAATATTTATGAAAGAAAAAAAACCCTTTTAGTTGGAGATCACAAAGTTTTAAACTTACATAAAAAAAAGTAAAATAAAGAAAATAAATATGAATAATAATAATAATAATAATAATAATAATAATACCTTAGTGAAGGACACCATAGTTTCAGCCATTTAAGTGATATCACAAAATCTTGTGTTCTTCAGTTGTTGATGACACTGAATCAGAAGCATACCTAATTAAGTGAGGTGGGATCTTGTAAAGATCAATGAAAGATAACAGACAGTTGGTGTGCACTTCTTTTCTAGATACCCTAAATTTTTGTTAATTATTTCAAGATATTGTGTATAAATTGGTATTGTTTCTCGTACCCATATGGCAGAATCTACTCGAAGATTTTTGAATAAAATTTTGACTTTTATTTTGGGGATCTTTTTGTGATACCGACAGAGTACCCGTGTTTTAATGTTCAAGACTAGTGTTGGTGATGCGTTGGATGTTTTGTAGAGTTTAAGATAGAACCCATTCATGTTTTAAAGCTTTACATATTGCATCCTTGTTCTTTTACTTTGTTGGAAAACATATCTTAAGAGCGCCTACAATGGGGTGCTTTAGACGGACGGTCCAAAGGAACCTGACGGACCAAACACCACCAATCCCCTATTGTAGCGTGTGGTTCAAACCAAGTTGGCCCGCTCTAGCGGACGAGCCCAGACCAGGGAATGTGGGTCCCAACTGACTTTTCAAATAAATTAAAAAAGAAAAGAGTTTTTTTTTGTGTGTGTATAAATTAAATAAAGAGAAAAGTAGGTGATGATGTGGAGGTTTGGAATGCTTTATGGTTGTAAGAAAAAAGTGGATTTGAAAGGGTTGTGATTTGAAATGATGTGGCATGGTGAGGTGATGGTTTGGAATTTCAAAACCACACTTACCATTGTGGAAGCTCTAATGGACACTAGTGAGATTTCTCTGAGCGATACGGTGAGAATTCGGTTGGTATCGGTTTGATATGTTATGTAGGAGAATTTAGTTGGTACCGGTTTGGTTCATTACGGTATTGGTATGGTACTGGAACTTGTGTTAAAGTCTTGGTATGTTCAAAAGGTTTTTGACATGTGGTCTACATTATAAAATATAAAAATGAATATCGGTACAGGTTATGATAATAATGGTATCGGTACCAATGTCAGTATTGGTTTGTTTGTTGCGGTACTATTTTTTAATAAAACCATGTTTTCAACAAAATTTATATATGAACGCTGAGAAAAATTATTAAACACATTCACGTATTTAGCTTTTATTAAAGGATAAGGAACACGGGTTCTTGGAAAAAAATAATTAAATAAAAACTAAATGAGTTAAACGCGTTTTAATTTAAAGTATTAGGGAAGAAATTGTAACATAGAAAATTTAATAATATTTAAATTGTTACTGTTCATAACCAAAGATGCACCCATAATATATATAATAATTGTGTTACTAACTTACTTGGGATTTAAAAAATGGGTAACTCGCCATCTAAGACCCATATGGTCTAACGGTCGTTATGGAAGGATGTAAGTCATGTAAATCAGGTATAAAGAGCGTGATATGAAGAAGTTGAGAGGTACTTGGGTGCACGATTTTAAAAGCTGAAATTAGAATTAAATAATTGTTTTGTTGAAGGTTGCAATATGTAATAACGTGGAAATCTTTGTTAAAATATGATTTTGATAGTGAAACTAGACATGGAGGTGTCAGTGTCAGTGTCACTAACTTTTGGGTATGGATGCTAGAGAGTGAAATAAAATGCGACACTAAAAGTTACATGATGAGTCAAATAAGTTGTGGTTATGCATCATTTACATATTTACTAGTATTTATACGACATATACTAACATCATATGTATCTCATGTTTAAATTATAAATTGTAAACTTTCAAAGTTAAGGACATTATAGTTTGTTTATAGTTTCATCCATATATTTAACGTGATTTAGTACTATAAATGAAAACTGATTAAACAAATAAGTAATCTTAACTAAAAACTTCACCTAGATCATTCATATTTAATGCAATAGCCATGATACAACAACATTGCACTTAATAAATTGTATAATTTCAAAATTATAAAGTTCAGAGCTTCATGGTCCGTTTACAGCTTTCATGCATAATATTCTTCCATGGAATCAGTCTACAATTATGCCTCCAAAATAAATATACACAGAGATAGTCTACAATTATGCCTCCAAACCACTATATATCTATAAAGACTATTAACATATATTAATTCAACTCTTCCTTGTTTCATCGTGCATAAGTTGATACATATATTTATCGCTCTATCCGCGGGTTTTGTATAAATTTTTGTATGGCACAAACAAATTAAACATTGATGTTAGTAGATGAAAACACATCAAACTGGACAAGATGAGTACAATGTATAGATTTGAAAACATCTATTGTGGATTTCCATGTTCCCATTTGCAAATGCATCATGTAATATTTATTTTGTTCAATCACAGGCTTTCAACTCCAACCCCCCTTCACCCTTGGATCACAATGCAAAATAATTTAAGCATAGAAAAAAAATATGTTTTTATTTGTTTGTTGATAGACAGCATAGAAACAAAATATCAACTTACAATTAGTATGTTATTATATTAGAATATAGAAATAAGAAAGTTTAATTTGGGGCCAAAAAAGAACAATCTATAAGAGAGCAAATACTTTTAACACTAATTCCATACCAATCTCACATAACTAAAAAAGTTAATAGATCACCTTCGCTAACTCCGGGCGTTTGTCATAGAAAGTTCCAAATCCTTCAAAGTTCTATGAGCAATCGTTGCTGCATGATCGAGTTTTACAAATTAATTGTGTTGCATTTGTTTGTTTGTACATAACCAACGAACAAGATTACCCCTGTAGAAAGATGTCATCGTAGTAAATTGTAGGAACATGGGTTCACTTTTTTAAAAAATAATAATAAAATAAATAAGGACGACACTCTCGTTATTTGTAGACATGTATTAGTACATGATTTGTTACAAAACAACATAAATTGAATATAAAATATACAAACAAATGTACTGAAGTTGATTCAAACGTGTCTTGATTCACGTAGCATTATCAAGTTATAGTCACATCTAGTCTTCAACCTTGTATCTTAGACTACAGCAAACAACAGGCTAAAATTGATGAAATTTTTTTGTTGAGGATCGTATTGAATGAACATGAGGCCTTTAAAATAGACTCCGCGCATCCTCTCAAATGATTTGTCTCTTAGGGTACAACAACCGAAACAATATGCGTACTAGCGGTGATCGCTCCCGCGCCTAAGATATCACTGGTTATCATCTTATTTGACCAAGTCCAAACTGCAACTCGGACCAGAAACTGGTCTGGTCAAACGGCTGTATAAAACAACTGGTGGTACTTAGAATAACTGACCAAATTTTTTGGTTAGGAACAACTGGTTCCAAACTGCTACCCACAAAGTGCTGGGGTCCAAAACAGCTCGTACCAAATACCAAACTAATGGACTCGAACAGTTGGACCAAACTGCTTGTTTAAGCCATCAGTTTTAAACTGCTAGTTCAGGCCAGCAGTTGCAAACTACCGGTGCTACACGAACCCGACAGTTGTTCCGAACCCGACCCGCACGGTATCTGACCCAAACCAAGGTCACAAACCTGAACCGCTCTCCCGAACCAACCTTCAAAAATAAAAAGGCGGCTTGCAGTGATCTAAGCGTGCGCCATCAAAGCACCCATATGCGTGCGCATGAGCAAGTTAGGGTGCGCTAAAGTCCCCATTAGTGTTTGCTCAAGCTAATAATATTCAAGGAGTGCTCATCCTTATAAACCACTTCAAGTTTTGTCATTCCACCAATGTGGGACTAAGTTTCATCCATTTTCTCATCTTTGGTTCTTACAACCATACAACTTCTAACATAAATATCGCATTCATCTTAGCACCATGTTAGACATAGTTTAGTTTGTTATGATGCTCTCACAACCTTGAACACAACCCCACTAATAATTATATATATAGCGCGTATATAATGTATAATTATTTAGGTCCAACATAGTGAAAACTACTAGGGGTGTAAACGAGCCGAGCCGAGCCCGAGCCTAACTGGGCTCGGCTCGGGCTCGTTAAGGTTTTGAGAAGCTCGAGCTCGAGCTCGGCTCGGTTCGAGCCTACAATCTTGAGCTCGAGCTCGGCTCGCTAGCAAAATCCAAAGCTCAAGCTCGGCTCGGCTCGAGGTGATTTGAGAATCTCAAACGAGCTCAAAGCTCGGCTCGAGCTCGCAAAAGCTCGGCTATAACTTAGGCTCGCGAGCCCAATCGTTAAGGCTATAACTTAGGCTCTGCTATAACTTAGGCTCGGGCTCGGGATCGGGCCCTAGCTCGTTAAGGCTCGATTAGGCTCGCGAGCCCAATCGAGCTTTGTATCTAGGGCTCGAGCTCGATAACTAAACGAGCCATATTTCAGGCTCGGGCTCGGGCTCGTTAAGGCTCGGCTCGTTCGAGCTTTTTACCGAGCCGCTACGTGTCATTCCCCTAAAAACTACTAATTTTCCAACAATCCCTCAGATGAATTGAGATTTATTTAAAACACATCAATTCCCCCAATTACACCTCGGCAATCGAGTTTGCAGGATAGGTAGGTGTTACCCTTTGAACTTTCCTTTTGTGAAGTATACTTAGCTTACTAGCGGTTCGTAGACACGATGTCTTTGAACATACCCCAATTTGTGTAAACGACAATACAAATCACACAATATTTTTTCTAGCCGGACCATCCCCTCATTATCGTGTCCAATAATGGTCATGAAACACTCTCTTAGTTCTGCGGGAGCTCTAGGAATTGTGGCCCAATTCCATTTGAAGCAATCATGCTTCTTTCCAACATAGGTGATTTTCCTTTAAATCATTAAAAGCATTGTGGTTTGCAATGATTAACACAAATGATTTAACCAAAATATTATGCTTAGCCTCGCAAAAATTTTCTCTGAATATTATAAGAATGGACTAGGAAGTATTAAACACCATCAGTTTAGAAGGGGGGTATAAATATATAAACATATTTACTAGCTTATATAAACATATATAATAGCTATGTCCCCAGAGTGACTGCTCTTCGGTTCATAATAAGTTAGACTATTGAACCTAGATCTTGGGATCTCTAGTCAACTAGGTTTGGTTTCCCTTATGTCCTTTTTCCGTGGGCTTTAGTCTTATTCCACAACTTGATCGCTAGGCGCACACACCACGGTAAAGCGCTATCGAGGGGGCGGGAGCTATGCTGGAGTTACGAGCGTAGGGCATACGTGGCACCTACGTAACACACTTTTTTTCACACTGTTCATGTATACCACAACACATGGGCTGTTTGTTTCAGCTCTTAATGGAACAAACATATCAGTCAGATATTGTTCATTCAGACTGTTTCACAAGCAGATGTCTGAATCGGTCAAACATTTGCCTCTGAAGCGTAAGCGTCATACTGAGTCTGAATGGTGCAGATTTCAGACCTCTAACTTGTTCAGCACTTAATGGTTCAGATATCTTATTGGTAGACTTATCCATTTAGAAGTTGCCAAGCGGCCAATGAACTACAAATCTGTTTGGAGATATGATCAATCTTCATTAGAAAAACTTCAAGTACAACTTTTATGTGCATTATCATACAAACAAAATGCGCTAGCCTTGTTTACAAAGTCAAGTATGAGTTATCATTTGTTGCAATTACAAATGTTGATTGTCATTATGTAAAATTAACTTTTCAAAGCGCCAACTATATTTTTTTGAGAGGCGATTTTGTAGTCTTGTCATTTATGAAACTTGAACCCAAAACCTCCAATCCTAGGAGTGTGGAGTTTTTTTATGGTGTGAAAGAGGCCTTCAAGCCCTCAACACCGCCCCGTAGGTGCTTGAAAAGTGGTGTGGCCTTTTGGGCTTGGGGGTTTCAACAGCGTAGGGCGAGTCTTGCTTCAATGTGATTGGCTGCTGCTTTTTTTTAAACTTGTACACACAAACTTTTCAAAACCTAAGCCCCCTTTCCAAACCCCCTCCGCTCCCCACCATTTGGAGGGCTTGAAAAGTGGAGCCCACATGTGCCACATGGAACATCATACCCCCTTTCCAAGCCACTACTACCCATAGTCTATAGGGTTGTTTGGTTGATTAAGTGTTGAATCATTAAGAGGTTTATCTAAATGGTTAAATGCTAAATCATTAAGTTGGACCTATTAATGGTTAGTTTTCTTGTCCCACATTGGTAGGAGAGTCTCATTAAGGTTCAGCTTAGTTCAATGCTTAATGGTTCAGCTACATTCCAAGTCTTAATGGTTCAGCCTTTATCATTCCATTCAGAAGCTGAAACAAACGCACTGAACGTTGAATCATTCAGCGCTGAATGGTTTAAAGCATGAGAAAAAAGGCTTACCAAAGAGCCCCTAAGTGTTCCTTGAAGACTTTTTCTTTGCCAATGAACCATCAACCGCATTGGTTAATGTGCCAATTATATAATCATCTATTAATCTATTATTAGCAATTTCGTCATAAAATTTCAACAAATGTGAGCAGCAGTCATTCAACTATGTCTCTATATCTAAGGACTACTAAGATATACAAATTTAACTGTTCTTTCTTTCATCGTGCATAAAATTTATAACATATTTTTATAGCCCTATCCACAGGTTCCTTATTTGTAAGGCACAAATAAATTAAACAATGTATGTTAATGTACGAAAACACATCAAATTGGACAAGATGCGTATAATGTATAATGTACAATTGTACATACTATACATACATACTAGGCAAATATCTGCTGAATGACAGTCTCGGCGTTTCCGTTGTATTGTGCTAGGAGATGTATAGCATCAGCCCTGGGCAAAGCAAGAAACTCCTGCGCGCATATATCACCCAAAATTATTTAAGTTCTATTTATAACTGACGATAATCACGGTTGGGCAAAATAAAATATTATGATGTAACAGGTGTCAAGGGCTCACCATAACTTTGAGTATTGCAGCCTCATCAGGTGCAACCTCTCCGGTGGATGACACTTGAGCAGGACTGCTTCCATCTTCATTCATTTTGCTGCTGGAAGTTGCAGTGCCTTGTGAACAAGTATTACTGCATACATCATTGCTCAAAGACTTGGAGAGCGTATCGTTTAGCAGAGAAGAATCGACTTGTTTTAAAAGATCGATTTTTAGCAGACCCTCAAAGTGATCTTTGCACATTTGAAGCTTAAACCACTCGCTATGCGTGTGAAGGGTGGCTCTTATTATCTTCATAAGTTGAGGTTCTTCGATTCCCAGTTTTCTACCTATTGCAACCTAATAAAAGTGAAATATAATTCATGAGATTTAAACGAATGAATCGTCATCTGATCAATTAACTAATGGATCTCTATCTCAATTAAAAAAAAAAGAAGAAAAAAAAATACATCAATGAAACAACAATGGAACTTTCGCGTGGTTATTTTAAAAAAAAAATTACGTAATTGGAACAATATTGAAACTTGGTGTCTTGGTTATTATTTCAAGATTTTATTCCTAAAAAGTATGTTTCAACAAACGTAGCTGCAATGTGAAGATGTATAACTAAAAAATGATAAAGAGGGAATTGTGAAACAAAACAACAAACTAAAAAAAGAAGACAAAAGTGATAAATGGAGGAGATGGGGTATAGACAGTGTAGAGTAGAGTGGAACAGATGAGGAAAGTGTTGAGAGCTGGAAGGGGAAGTGAAGGAAAAGCGCATGTGGAGGTATCTGTGCTTCAAAAAGCCGAAGCCGTACAAGAAGCGCACTTGTTTTGCAAATACTTTTAGTTGTTAAAACACAAAACAAGAGAACTCATATCAACTAATACTAAAGCACTAACATATATATTACTAATAAATTGGTGTATGCACCATTTGATTGTGCCTACAAGTAGCTCATGCATACTGGACAGACTCATATGTCCTAAAAACACTTAACAATACTAAGTAAGGAGATATACGTTGTTGCTTCTAGATTTTTAGGCACAATGCACACTTCACACGCTTTGTAAACGTATGGTGGTAGGATGGATGTTTAAATAGGTTAAGCAACCTCACAACCAACATAGAACATATATACAGAATCAAACAATGGTAAATGTCCTACAACGAAAACATCATATGAAACTACATGAGCTTAGAACACAGTCAAGGTACATAAAACACTTAACGCATATAAGAGAGCAGTTCTCAGGAATTAAGACTGTTAATTTAATATAACATAACTACAAAAATAAGCATGGTTCTCCAAAGAATTATAAGCAATATAAAGAATACTGAATTTTGAGCAGGATCAATATCAACAATCAAAGCAAATCATGCTGACAGTCATTAACTCATTATATGATAATTATTAATAAATTAGAGAATAATAACCTGGAGTGAAGTGGAAAGAGCATGAAAGGGCAAGCTTTCCCCGGAAAACTTCTCATTAGGTGAAAGCAAAGCCAACAAAGTCTCCTTTAAAGGCTTCAAGAGAGCTGGATCTCTTGTTGCTAAAGGCCCCAAATGAGAAGAAGCAACCTTTAGTGCACGAGTATAGTCACCCAAGTTCACCAGCTTCAAAAATTCAATCTGGAATTGGTGGCAAAGGTCAAGGGTCAGCACTTTGCTTTATGAGTAACTATGGTAATTTTAGTCTACAACACACAGTAAGACTACGAATTAAAATCAGCTTATATTTTGTCTTTTACTTCCTGTGTTTCCTGGTAGCAGGGACTGGATTTTACCAAATATATATCACTCACCCTTTTTAGCTGGAAGAGAAAAATATAATTTTCAGTGAAGAAGGTAGGATCTATATCATTTATTTCTTCTACAACCTCTGCAGCCATTCCTTTGTTTGCCAGCTCCTTTACTGCCAGCATAATCTCATATGTATCCTCTTTGTCACCACCAGCATCTACAGCAGATGATATTTCGGAAACCTGCAGGACAGGTGTAAGTCATATTTCATTCACCAGAATATATACATCCCCAAATCCAAGCATACCTGCTGCTCCTCTGACATGCTGGCATTAACTTGTACTTCATGTCTACCCTTCCACCTCTTACGTTTGTTCCTATCACAGATTCCTCGGCTCTTATTTCTTTGAAGGATTTTAGAAGCTTTATGTCGATACATTGAACTTGTACTGCAGTCTTCATGGCTGCTGACCGTACTACCACAAAGGTGCCGTTCTTCAGCTTCCGGACTCTGGATGCTGGCATCACCGGTTCCAGGTGAATCCATGTCAGTGTCAGCAAGCTTATTGGACCCACTTCTGACTTCAAGAGAGAAGTCTGCAGATAAAGTAGATTCTGATTCTGGTTGGTTTGAAACTGATGGTTCATGTACCAGTAGCATTCTTTGGGCTGAAGGAATGGTGAATCACAAGTAATCAACATAACAAATAAAAAAGAGGGAAGTGGAAAAAAATTTGAGGTTAACTTACAAGAAGTGATTGGGCCACCAAAGTTGACAATGCCCTATAGACGCAGTACTCGTGGATGAGTTCATCGAGCATGGTGATGTCCAATCTCATACGACATATTTCATTCTGAAACAGATGCTATTATGTCAAATTCCTACTGTTCCATGCTAAGGCAATCTTCTATTTTCTATCAGAAAGTAATCCTAAAAACAAATATCTGATAATGTTTTTCATGTATAATCTTAACTGAATGGAATATCCATGGAGTGCGACATTAATCTAAATCTAGACCAAATTTAGAATCTAATCAAAGATTATTTTCATCATTCCACATAGTATTAACCAAAACATCAAAATGGAAAAGGGAAGAAAAGACAAAATGAAATGATGGCACGAACTTATGTATACACAATTACACATTATTCAAAAGAATCAAAACCTCAACCAAGGCAAGATAGTTTTTATTTTCTGCTTTGCTTACCAAAGTTATACATGGATAAATAAAATGTATGCCTACTAAGAATTCAAGTTTCAAATCAAGAAAAATTAGAATTATGAACATTCTGGAATGAAGGGAAATCAGCTCCAAGAAGTCATATGCTGTTTCAAACATGACATTTCATAGAAAGGGTGGCAATTTAATTGAACATTTGGTGCATAGAGAGTTATACATATAGCTTAAGATATTGTAAAAATTAGCTACAGTAGAATACACTCACAATCAAAAGTTGCAATTTAATAAAATTATATAATTTGACGTAATCAAGGTTTGAAAGTACAGAATCGTGCCTCGAGGCGTAAGCCCGAGACGGAATTAAAAAATAAATATAATTATTAAATATCTTATAAAAAATGAAATACAAACTAATTTCATCATTAGATTCATCAAAAAAATCATAAATACAAATTAAAAAGACATGGAATGCTTGAAATTGACACAAAAACTCTAAAACATAAAAAATAAACATAAAACACCCATGAGGCGCACCCGAGGCGCATTTTTTGTTAACGCTTCAGCTCTATGAGGCGCATGTACAAAATAACACCATGAGGCGCTGCCTCATATTCGTTTTCTTACCAAATCGTCTTGAGGTGTGCCTCGAGGCGCACGCCTCACCCGTTTTTTTAAACCATGGACATAATCATAAAAATACATGTCAATTTCGGAAAAGCTAACCGCCCAAACCTACAACTTGATGTAAATGTGAATAAAAACGGTCAACACTGTAACCAGTAGCACAAATATCCATTAGGCATTAAGCAATACTAAGTTTTCTAGTAGCTGAATATATGGACGTCTTCTTGCTAAGCCAGATATGTCAAGAAACTTGACATTAATAATTAGATTTAAAGATACCGTCACAAGATATGCTTACCTGAAATGCTTGAAATAGATCACCCTTCGCAAATTTTAAGCTATCAACTGCCCCTTGTCTTGTAAGCTCTACAGCATGTGCAAGGGCTTGTATGTCCACCTGATCTCAGATATAAAAACAAAAGCAAAACAATAAATAAAATCCTTATTGACAGAACCGATTATAAATTCAAAAATCACACCCTGACCTAGCATATAGGAAAGTCAAGCTGCTCAGATCCAAAAACTTAAATTGACAAAGGTACCTCATCAAATGGGGGTGCTTCAAACAAACCCTCTTGGGGAGTGGCAGGGAGATCACGCTCCTCTAGCAACAACCTCTCAGTAAGATCTGTTATTGGAGAAGAAATCCCTTGGCGCAAGCAAAATCCCTTGTGTATGCTGAAAGATTGATAGGATATCAATCAAAGGCACTTAAGAAGATAATTTTTTTTTTTTTTTTTTGGGGGGGGGGGGGGGGGGGGGGGGAGTGATCGTAGAGATTTGCCGACAAGGATTTTGAAATATAAACAGTTATAAGACCTGATAAGGTATCTAATTGCCATTGCGAAAACAGGATCATATGCATGTAAGTGAGCTCTTAATACAGATGTCATCAATCCAGCAAGTTCGAACAGCCTCCTCTCAGACCACTGAGCAATCATTATTTACAGTTTATTAGCCACTAACACTAATAATTAAGAGCATTATGAACTATGATATATGAAAAGGCATGCATGTATAATAGAGAGATAGCAGCAACTCAAACGACAAACTTTAAGGTAACAAAGGTTAGTTCACTGTGCAAACTTTCTCTGCAGAGTAAAATGTTGTAGACATGCGATACGACGGACCACACAGTGTGAAACATAAACATAAAATGCTATTTCAAAGAAATCATATCACCGTAAGATACAGTTTATAGTAATGGATCCGTAGGGAGTTCTTACCTCATTCACCACTGGAGAAGTTTGATCATCTTTATCAAATATAAAGGCAAGCAGCACGTGCTTGAATTCTTCATATGCTTCCTTAGAATCAAGAATAGAGTCAGTCACAACCAAAACAAAGTGCAAATACATATAAGAAAAGATTCAAGGTCAAGTGACTAGTTCAGTTATCAAAATCATGAGGGCTATTAATTCCAAAGAAAGAACAAGGACAAATGCTAACGGCCGACCCAAAGAAACCAACCCTCAAGGCTACAAAAAAATCACAATTTGCTACTTTTTAGTTCAGATTCCACTACAGATTAGACCAATATTCTGTTTATGTTTTCCACAAGGAGAAAATGGTCATACAACCAACCCGTGAAGCATTAAGCCATAACACATTACACACACACAGCACTCCTCCCTGAATTTTGAAAATAACACATTTTTTGTTCCCTATGTATATACAGCTATTTGGACTGGAGTTGCAAGATGTTTAATACTATGAACTCTTGAGTCCTATCCATACTACGGAAATTCTGCATCCAACTAAACCTTCACATGTTCATAGACTTAGCTAAATCATGTACAAAACACTCATAGCAAACCCAAAATATCATATGTTAACAAGCTATAAAAAAATAATAAATAAGAAGCAAAAATCAGCCACAAGTAACCCGCAACTGTAAAGTTTCAAACTTAAAACCTATTCACTCCATTTTAGCCAATATCTTCGTTCCCCCTTCATCCAGCATTAGCATTAACAATATTATATCTATTCAAACATATTTTCCATCAATGCAAATTTAAAAACCATTGAGCCATATCAAAAGACAATGAATTATAAACACTCAATAAAGACGCGAAACTTAGAACATTATATTCAGATAGCTAAAAACATTAACTTCTCATTCATTTCACTACATTACATAATAAGTCAATCCACTAACAACAATTGCACACAAATTCATGATTTAAATTATTTGCAATATTCCATATAGGGCAAAAAACTTACAGGATACGCGTTGAGAGCGCACGGAGCAAGTGCATTTCTTAAACAATCAATCGCGGACTTCCGGCTCTCCTCAGTCCCTTTCCTCAACAGCTCAATAAATTTCTTCACAAACCAAAACACAAACACAAACACAAACAATAAGCACATAAACTGTCATTTTGTTAAAACTATAATAATAATAATAACAATAATAATAATAATAATAATAATAATACAAATCGTGAACCTGTTTATGGAGGCGAAAAAGGAGGCGATGATCGTGTAGAACAGAGGGAGCGTGGAGACGCAACAGATCAACGGCGGGATCGATATCACCGGATTGTAATAACCGTCGGATTTGAAGGATTAATATGCGGTAGTGATAGGATGAGGAAGAACATGATGACGGAGATGAAGGAGGAGAGGATTGCTCGATTA
Source organism: Ambrosia x helenae (assembly GCA_030844895.1). NCBI lineage: Eukaryota > Viridiplantae > Streptophyta > Magnoliopsida > Asterales > Asteraceae > Ambrosia > Ambrosia x helenae. The sequence continues at coordinate 65,431 of JAUTDX010000939.1, forward strand.
GGTTTTCAGATTTTATAAATTCGATTATTAGAGCGTCTAGGGCTTCCCAATTTATAGATGATGATGATGATGAATTCATTGATGAATAATAATAACAATAACAATAATAATAAGATGGTTATAATTCTTTGGGGTAATAATATTAAGAGATGATGGTGGGGTGAGGTTATAGATTGGATTGATTGATCAGGAAGTTTGTTTTGAGAATGGCGGCCACCGATGTCGAAGGTCAAATATCATCACGTTTGCATATCATATCCGTAAATATTGTTCTAGAGTGTTGGATGGGCAAAAGTCGATTTGGGTCCGATAAAAAGTACCGGTATCGGTTCTGATAACAACTCGTATTGGTACTGGTACGGATGTAGGTATCATTATGGTTAGGGGTGTAAGTAAATGATGCGCAACGATTCGAGAGTTACTCGTGATCGGATTGGTAGAAAGCTCGAACAAGTTGGGCCTTAATGAGCCTGAGCTTGAAACATGACTCGTTTAGTTATCGAGCCCGAGCTCGAGCTTTTTATACAAAGACCGTTTAGGCTCACGAGTCTAAACGAGCCCATAGAGCTCATACAAATTTTATATTATTATTTTCTTATATATATTATACCTACTATTTAACATTGGCGAGCCGAGATTGAGCCGAACTTTGGTTCCTTTAAGCTATCAAAGGGAGCTCGAGCCAAGCTTTTAGCTCCTTTTAAAGTGTTCTATAATTATTTCTAGCCGAGTTTGAGCTCAAAGTATTTGGCTCGAACCGAGCTGAGCTCGAGCTCGAGCTTCATAAAACCATGATGAGCCGAGCTCGAGCCCAGTCAGACTCGGACTCGGCTCGGCTCGTTTACACCCTAATTTACGATATCAGTTTGGTTCAACTACTAAATCAGATGCAAACGTCATCATAGAAGAAGAAATTGTTCCTTGTTTGGGATTGAACAAAAGACCTCCTGCTAAGATGTAAGAATATCTACCGAGTGAGCTAGCTTCATTTTTTTTTCTTTTGCATTAGCTACTAATCACATGTTTGGAATCGATTATGGTACAAGAAATAGTTATAGCTTATGATACCAAAAAATAGTCTACTTTGAATATGACTCTGTTTTAAGTAAAATTTACGACGGAATGTCGAGAAAAAAAAGTTAAACAAATCCACGTATTTAGCCAAAAAGAGCTACAAGCCTTGTAACATCCCGTTTTTGTTATATAAATAAAATGTGTTGGTTCATATTTATTAGTGAATGAAACGGGTCATTGAACGATAAAATGAATCAATGACATGTGAGTCGGATACTCGTGTAGTTAAAATTAGTTAACGAGTAAGTGGCGAATAGCATGATTATTTGAAATATGAGATCTACGCGAGTGACTAGTATTATAGGAAACCATTTAGTAATGAGATAATAAACTATGTTATATTTGATCCTGCTCTGTTTTGAATGAAACTTAGGTCAAAACGTAGAGAGTAAAAAGCACGTTTCAGCAGTATATTCGGAATTTTATACAACGTTATAGTTTAAAACTTATACGAGAAAAACGAGTGAAGCAGCTGAATTAATAATAATAATAATAATAATAATAATAATAATAATAATAATAATAATAATAATAATAATAATAATAATAATAATAATAATAATAATAATAATAATAATAATAATAATAAAAATGAGAACTCACATGGCACGTGAGTGTGTAATATGTTTGAAGTTTGTACATAAGCTTCATTATGAAGCTATCTCAACTGAATTATATTGAAGTCGGCAAATTAAGGAACCGACACTAGGAATCAAATTATAATATAATGGCGGTCAACGTTGTATATAATACATCAACTAATATGGTAGATATCATTCTTAACCCCTTTTCTGTTAGAACGAAGAAGCCGTATACAAAAGGTACATGTAGCTCTAGTTCATTTTATAAATCTAGTTTTAATATATTACAAGGAAAGACATGATATTAGGAGTAAGGGTTGGGGTGATGATCGTGGGTTGTATTGGATGATTTAACTTTAATTTAGACATAGATTGATCACCTATGCCTAAACTAGGTAGAGTTATCCAAAGCCATCCATGGAAATGACTAGTTAGTACCCTAGCTTTGTTTGATTAGAGTCTAAGATTGCTTTGGTCTTGATCAGGAAACTGAGTGTGGGTGGATTATAGTAAACATCTATAGAGCAAAGGTGAGTTACTTAAACTATTTTCAAAACTTGATACTTGCTCATAAAATTGTTTTGATGGTGATTGATCATGTATATGCATCGAACCATAGGTGTGGCATCCAGGGTGTTATATATATTATGATGATCATTATATTTTCCATGCGTGGACATACACGTACAGCTATATGGGGTGTGTTTTACGCTGTATGTGTGAATATATAATGCTTAGGCCGGATATATGATTATGGTGACATGCAAGGAGCTCATACTTGATCAATAAAATGTTTATGTGGTTGTTTTACTAACGAGTTAGTTTATGTGGCTCACCAGCTGTGTGCTGACGTATTTTTATTACTCGAGCATGTATCTCAGGTTGAGGAGGTAAGGACTGGGGATTAGTAGCTGGGTGCTGGGAGATAGTAGCTGAGAGTTAGAAGACTGTAGATGTTTGCAATATTACCGTTAAGCTTTGTGTGACTTTGGTGTACTTTTGTTAGTTTGGCTTGTAATAAATACTTAAGTTATGTAATGAGATTACGTTTCCGCTTTAAGTTTGTGCCAACTGGTCACTGTAAGTGCCCCGACCTGGGCGGGTTGTGACAAGTTGGTATCAGAGCTTTAGTTTAAGAGATTTAGGTACTCATGGAAGTATCTAGACTTAAACTAGGAGTAGTAAGCCAAGTAGAAGTGCCAATCTTGGTAGTCAAAGGTTAGTATAATAAAGGATGTATAGGATGAGTATGCCGAACTTTATGATGGAAGGACCATATGGTAGTTGGGAGTATCATGGTGTGTATCATATATTGCTTTCATATCTGGCCAGTATGAAAGTTGATGAATGATACTACCATGATCTCGCAAACATCATATTGTACTGAAATCAGGAAATAGTAGGCAGAGTTTTAAGAATGTGGTTGAGCTGTAGTACTTTGCTATTAAAACTTGTGTATAGGTTTATCTATTGGAGCGTACTGTGCTTATCTTATCCTCATTTGTTTTTCTAGGGTGGCAATGATTGATAGAATAATAACTAGAATAATAACTAGTGGAGTTTGTATACCTAGTCTAGCTATACGAGCGCATGTCTCAAAGTATGCCAACGGTTTATGGGTAGCATAGGTGAGTATGCATATTTGTGGGTGTTAAATAAAACCATAGCATACGTAAAGCAGATAGGGCTATATAAGGCCTGAATAAAATACCCAAGACAGGTTAGTTGTGTAATCAAGTAAGGGACTTAACCAAACTTGGTATCTCCACTTTCCCATGATAGTTAATTAGAACCAGGCTCGTAAGTGACCCAAAGACAGCTTGTAGTGGAGTAAGGAAGACATTTGAAGCCGATATTTTATTTTCTACTCGGTGATACATAAAACTCTCTTAGGAGTTTAGTCAGAGATATCAAAGGTGTATTAGTTGAGAATCCTCTAGAAAAGGTTAACGTGTCAATGGTTGATATTCAATCAACCAGGCGCACGTACAAGGACGGTAGGCCTTGCAAACTAAGGCGTTAGAAACCAAAGCAACTATCGCTTTTGAGACACCTTAGAAGAAAAACCTAGACGTTATTATTAAGAGTAAATGAGATAATAATTAGGATCAGGGGCGACCCAATTTTAGGTCCTATAAGGGGAGACCTAGACTTGCACCTCAATGCCCAACATGTGGAAAAGGACATTCTAGTCCATGACATTAGCTAGGTTATAGAAATTCTAAGGAAGCCAAACATACCCGTCATTATTGTAAAGGGCCCCGTAAGTGTTTTTGACATTTTAAGGATTACTGCCTTAAAAAAAATTTAATAATAATAAAAGAATGAAGAACCCGAGGAGGAAGGTGTAGAGCTTTAGACATAAAGACGGAAGAATCCGTAGGAACCTTAACGTGATTATGGGTACGATACTAGTAAACAACTTCTATGCTAAGATACTTTCTGACACTGGTGTTGATAGAAATTTGATATGTGGACCTTTTAGAGTTTTGTCTAACTAGGTTCTCTGCAAGTTAGATAAACCATTTATAGTAATAGTTGCAAATGGAAGGGAATAAGAAATTGGGAGCTATATCAAGGGTTGTACCATTTAAATTAGTAAATACCTCGATACCTATAGACTTACTATCAATGAAACCTGGATTGTTGGATATAGTACTAGGGATGGATAGATTGGTAAGCTTGCCAAACTCGTATATTGGGTGATAAGAAGCAAATTCGAATCAAGGACCCGAATGGGAAACCTTGGATAACTCGAAGGGAAAAACCTACCCATAAGCTTCAGTATAATGATAAAGGCAATTAAGTGATAAGTGTATCCGAAAGGTCAACTAGATTAACTAGTAAATGCACCAGAGACTAAAGAAGATAAGAATTTAATGGAGGTGCCAGTAGTAGTCAAATTTCCGAGGCATTCCCTAAAGGTCATTATAGACTATCAACCGATGGAAAAAATTGAATTTTGAATCGACTTGATCCATGGGGTAACCCGTATTACTAAAGCCATTTACTGTCTTACCTTGACTTTCAATGGAGGAATTAAGAAACCAAATGTTGGAGTTACTGGATAAGGTTTTATATATTCTAGCACGTCGACATGGGTCGTTTTCAGGACACGATACGATGTGTAGTGGTTGATACCCATAGCCAAGAGGTTAGAACACGATACGATACGATCACTGTGAGTTGTAAGTAATGCCATAAGGCCAACATATCTGTAGTATTCGTAGATCTCATTAATTTAATTGTAAGACAAACGCGTCATGGATACATGCACTAGAAAAGAAAGAGCCAACCGATAATAAACTTCATGCATCTAGAAGTGGTGTTAAGGTAACTCTCTTATACCAAATTAAGAATGCAATGATATGCCTTAATGGAAAACCATATCAAGAAGAAAACGATGCTTGGTAGCCAAGATTATTGAGATCTATGAATGATAGTATCTTAAGTTTCGATAACTGAATATGAGATTCTTAGTTTTGGCAGGTAGGGAATATACCAAAGGAAGTTCATAAGTCAAGATACACCGTATACCTTAGTAGCAATAAAAGGTAGGATTTAAGAAATAATTATTGTTAGCTGGGAATAAGAAATTATATCACAAGACAAGTTGAGGAATACCTTATCTACCTAAAAGTCAAGGCAGAGCATCTGAAACCATTTGGCCATCTATAGGAACCTGAACTCACATGAAGGAAACGGCAGATGATAATAATGGACTTTGTTTCTAAGCTTCCAAGATCGAGTCATGGGCATAAATTAGGTAATAATTGATAGGTTCGCCAAATCTACACGCTTTGCCTATCCTTAAGGGCAAATGAAATGTAAGTCAAGCCTTATACTAAATAGATTGTCTTATGACACCGTGTGTTTACATGAGCTATATACAAGGGAGAGATTTGTTCTCCTTAGGATTTGGGCAAGGTTTCTAGAGAAAGCTAAGAACTCAAATATATCTGAGTAGTGGGCAAAGTGAACGCACCAATCAAGCTTTAGAAGGTATACTACGTGCGCACATAATAAACTTTAGTAGTAGTAAGGACGATCATTTAGCATTAATCAAACCTTCGTACAATAATAACTATCACGCCAATATTATGGCAACACCATTTGAATCCTTATGTGGAAAGAAATGTAGAACGTCCATCTTTTGGGCTAAAGTATGCGACCGTCTATCTAGACGTGGGATTTTATATGAAACAACTGATAAAGCAATAATGTCATTAAGCGATAAAACAAATATTAGAATATTGGAACATAGAAATGATAAAATATTACATAAGAAGTGATTTGAGATGAAGAGGTCCTCATCTCATTAGTTCAAAGTTGACGGGTTTCGAGGACGAAACCTAATTTCAGGGGGGAATATTTGTAACATCCCGTTTTTGTTATATAAATAAAATGTGTTGGTTCATATTTATTAGTGAATGAAACGGGTCATTGAACGATAAAATGAATCAATGACATGTGAGTCGGATACTCGTGTAGTTAAAATTAGTTAACGAGTAAGTGGCGAATAGCATGATTATTTGAAATATGAGATCTACGCGAGTGACTAGTATTATAGGAAACCATTTAGTAATGAGATAATAAACTATGTTATATTTGATCCTGCTCTGTTTTGAATGAAACTTAGGTCAAAACGTAGAGAGTAAAAAACACGTTTCAGCAGTATATTCGGAATTTTATACAACGTTATAGTTTAAAACTTATACGAGAAAAACGAGTGAAGCAGCTGAATTAATAATAATAATAATAATAATAATAATAATAATAATAATAATAATAATAATAATAATAATAATAATAATAATAATAATAAAAATGAGAACTCACATGGCACGTGAGTGTGTAATATGTTTGAAGTTTGTACATAAGCTTCATTATGAAGCTATCTCAACTGAATTATATTGAAGTCGGCAAATTAAGGAACCGACACTAGGAATCAAATTATAATATAATGGCGGTCAACGTTGTATATAATACATCAACTAATATGGTAGATATCATTCTTAACCCCTTTTCTGTTAGAACGAAGAAGCCGTATACAAAAGGTACATGTAGCTCTAGTTCATTTTATAAATCTAGTTTTAATATATTACAAGGAAAGACATGATATTAGGAGTAAGGGTTGGGGTGATGATCGTGGGTTGTATTGGATGATTTAACTTTAATTTAGACATAGATTGATCACCTATGCCTAAACTAGGTAGAGTTATTCAAAGCCATCCATGGAAATGACTAGTTAGTACCCTAGCTTTGTTTGATTAGAGTCTAAGATTGCTTTGGTCTTGATCAGGAAACTGAGTGTGGGTGGATTATAGTAAACATCTATAGAGCAAAGGTGAGTTACTTAAACTATTTTCAAAACTTGATACTTGCTCATAAAATTGTTTTGATGGTGATTGATCATGTATATGCATCGAACCATAGGTGTGGCATCCAGGGTGTTATATATATTATGATGATCATTATATTTTCCATGCGTGGACATACACGTACAGCTATATGGGGTGTGTTTTACGCTGTATGTGTGAATATATAATGCTTAGGCCGGATATATGATTATGGTGACATGCAAGGAGCTCATACTTGATCAATAAAATGTTTATGTGGTTGTTTTACTAACGAGTTAGTTTATGTGGCTCACCAGCTGTGTGCTGACGTATTTTTATTACTCGAGCATGTATTGGGTTTGTGGAGACTTGATTTGGGCCCGGATTAGAAGACACTAAGTGGCAGACCAATTAAATTGAAGACTTGGCCCGTTTTATTTAATTAGCCCATTATTAGTTTTCTTGGGGATTAAGTTGTAAACCCTAATCTTGTATTATAAATATAGGCATCTTGTACTTGTAATTCCTCATCACGAGTGAGGCAGAAAGCAATAATAAAATATCCTGGTTGCAGCCCGTGGACGTAGGTCAGCTGACCGAACCACGTAAATCCTTGTGTTCTCGTGTTCGTTTATTTTTATCTCTTGCAGTTTGTTTGTGTTTGGTGTGTTGATCGAGAGATCGAATCCTAACAACTGGTATCAGAGCTACGGCTCGTTACACACAGGAAAAACACAACGCGAGAGAGTTGGTCGATTAGGGTCGCTGGCAGCCGTAGCCGTTCAACCCAGCCAATCGTCATTAGCCCGATTCTTTTTTGTTTTGTTGTTCGATAGAGCAGAAGTCAAGAAACTTGGTTTCTTTAGGTGGCTCCATCAACAAATAAATAAAAAGGAGGTAAACCCAATAATTGTTTACATCACAACACGACAAAGGAGTAAGTGTGAATTGTTTGGCTTGCATTAATTACCACAGACACTCTTTGTTCTTTGCGCCGTTCAAGGAAGACAAGGTTCGTTGTTCGACTTTAATTTTTTTTTTTTGGTCGTGAATACATAGGGGCAGTAGCCCAATGTTGAATGCGAATAATAATTAAAAAAAAAGGAATACAGTCGGGTGGTTTTGATTAGTGGGGTTTATCTTGTTTGTCCAAGATTATTTTTCTGGTTGTTTTTACCAAGATCCAAAGTCAGAAAATTACTCAGTTTGAGACAATGGCTGAGAGTGGTAAACTTCAGATTGAGAAGTTTGATGGAAAAGACTTTGGTTGGTGGAAAATGCAAATGGAGGATTTGCTGGTTCAGAAGGATTTGGACATGGTATTGGGTGACAAACCGGAGAAGTTAGAACAGGACGAGTGGGAAGCCTTGGATAAAAAGGCTAAGGCAGTTATTAGATTGTCGCTAACGAAGGATGTTGCGTTCAACATTCTGAAGGAAACCACAGCGCGTGGGATTATGGATGCACTTTCTAATATGTATGAAAAGCCTTCGGCAGCCAATAAGGTTTTCCTAATACGTGAACTGGTGAACACGAAGATGAAAGAAGGAAGTTCAGTTACAGGGCACATCAACAACTTAAACTCGATTTTGTCAAGACTTGGGTCAGTTGGCATCAAATTCGAGGATGAGGTTCAGGCTTTACTACTGTTATCATCATTGCCAGATAGTTGGTCAGGGACTGTTACAGCGATTACTAGTTCTACCAGCGAGTTCACTTTTGATGGGATTCGGGATCTTATTCTGGGCGAGGACGTCAGACGAAGAAATTCAGGTGGATCATCAAGTGAATTACTGAATGTTGGCAGAGGAAGGAAGAATAACAGAGGTAGTGGGAGCAAGAACAGGAAGAGGAGTCAATCTAAGGCTCGAGGCGATGTGACTTGTTGGAACTGCAAAGAGGTTGGACATTTTAGGAATCAATGTCGAAACGAGAAGAAAGAAGTTAACACTGCATCAGACTGCTCAGATGATGACGCATTGATCTGTAGTGTAGAGAGTTATGTAGATTCCTGGGTCATGGATTCTGGTGCTTCATTTCACGCTACCCACAGCACTGAAGCATTGCGGAATTTGAAGAAAGGTGACTTTGGTAAGGTAAGACTGGCGAACAATGATATTCTTGATGTTACGGGCATGGGTGATATGGATATAGTAACTTCAGCCGGTTCATGGACTTTGAAGGATGTCAGGGTGATTCCAAGCTTAAAGAAACAGTTGATTTCAGTTGGGCAGTTGGATGAACAGGGACATGATGTTAAGTTCGGGAACGGGCAGTGGAAAGTTATCAAGGGAAATCTTGTCATAGCTCGAGGAAGAAAAAGGGGTTCGCTTTACATGGTCAGTTTACCGTCTGAGGGAGTGACCGTCCCAGTTCAGAAGAGAAACAAAGTCGGGTTCACAGAGTCTTGTGGGCAGAAGAAGGTTTGTTTTGCAGATGATAAACCCAGAGCCACAGGTAAGATTCAGGTTGAGCGTGCTAGGAAAGGTTCAGAACTACCAGCCAGGGGTTTTCGTGGCAGTGGGAGCATGAGTTGTGCTTCAGTCAGAGTTACTAGACGACAATGGGTTAAGAGAACCAGTATTCCAGTTGTCAAAGTCTCTCCAGGTGATTATCTGCTTTATTCGGAGAGTGTTTATTCTCAGGGTGTTTCAGGATCCGGCAGTTCGTGTCAGTGGGAGCCGGTAGAGACAGAGAATGGGTCAGGGGCAGACATAGCCATGACTGATGTGTTGGAGCTCGGGGGAGCTTCAACGGGCCTTCAGTTTAACTGATGAGAAGGCCGCTGCAACCAGGAAAATGAGGAAGATTACAAGAGGTACAAGTGTTCACAGCGGACGGCAGTTTGAAGATTATCAAGCCTCCAAGTGGGAGATTATTGGGTTTGTGGAGACTTGATTTGGGCCCGGATTAGAAGACACTAAGTGGCAGACCAATTAAATTGAAGACTTGGCCCGTTTTATTTAATTAGCCCATTATTAGTTTTCTTGGGGATTAAGTTGTAAACCCTAATCTTGTATTATAAATATAGGCATCTTGTACTTGTAATTCCTCATCACGAGTGAGGCAGAAAGCAATAATAAAATATCCTGGTTGCAGCCCGTGGACGTAGGTCAGCTGACCGAACCACGTAAATCCTTGTGTTCTCGTGTTCGTTTATTTTTATCTCTTGCAGTTTGTTTGTGTTTGGTGTGTTGATCGAGAGATCGAATCCTAACAGCATGTATCTCAGGTTGAGGAGGTAAGGACTGGGGATTAGTAGCTGAGTGCTGGGAGATAGTAGCTGAGAGTTAGAAGACTGTAGATGTTTGCAATATTACCGTTAAGCTTTGTGTGACTTTGGTGTACTTTTGTTAGTTTGGCTTGTAATAAATACTTAAGTTATGTAATGGAGATTACGTTTCCGCTTTAAGTTTGCGCCAACTGGTCACTGTAAGTGCCCCGACCTGGGCGGGGTGTGACAAGCCTCCAGTCAAGACACTAGCCAAGAAAAGTCATTATAAGGTAAAATCAAAGAAGTAACCAGTCGGAGAGAATTCAAGGCTGGCAAATCGTGTCCCTAACAGGTTAACAGGTCTCTGACGCGCGCGAACAAATTAAGTTCTAAACATGAACACGACTCGTTTAACTCATTTATATCTCATGTTTATAACACAGTTTTATGTTTTATGTACCAAAAAAGGGAAATGAAAGATTTTTGCCTCTTAATTCTAAGTATTAAAAAAAGTCAAAAAATCAAATAGTGTACTTTTCAGTCAAACAGGTCTTATCGTGTCTTAACAGGTTACCCATTGCCAGCCGAGAGATAATCATCTTGGGTTAATTACTTTGAAGATTTAAGATGTTATGGTGTGAAGAGGGCATATGGCATTCAGTATATCTGCCATCCTCATGAATTCAAGAGTTTACCTTATTTGGATATTCGTACATCGCCAAAATTAAATCTTGTCGACAAAGGTAACATGAGCCATTGTGGCTCATGTTAAGTGCAAACAATCGGGCTTTTGAATTTTAGGTGTTGTACTCGATTTTCTTTTCTTCACATATGGCTTTTTGTACATTTAGGAAATTGGTTAACTTGGGTTATATTCTATCTACACTAAATTAGAAAAAAAAAACATGTGAAAGGCAAACATGTTGAGTAGTTTACACTGGTACTCAAATTGCGTAATTGATTGTTTGTTTCGTACATGCAGTTCCGTTAGTTTTAGGTTGTAGGCAGAGCCGCAGAGGCCTACCATCGGAGACATATTAGCATCCTAAGAAGGGTCGGGCCCTGATGGGTGGGGGTGGGGGCATAGGCAGCGACCCTTGGAGCGAAATTCCGACGCCGAATAAGACTAAAAAAAATTCTACGTGTTTACTGTGAAAAAAAAAACTATACATAGTTGCATAGAGGTTTAGATGACAGTGGCATATAAAACTGGATTTAGTATATATGTATGTAAGGTGTCTTAATTGGAGTAGTTAGGAATGGATGTATATTCACTATAGACATCACTTAGGGGCTGTTTGGTAGCCTCTTAATGACCATTCAGAGGTTACCTCTTAATGGTCCATAACCTCTGAATGGTTAAGAGGTAACCTTAAGTCTGAATGGTTAAGAGGCAACCATTAAGATGTTATCTTTTAACTATTCATACTTAAGATTGCATCTTAACCATTAAGAGACTATGAACCATTCAGATGTAGCCTCTTAATGATCATTCAGAGGTTACCAAACAGCCCTTAGAGAATAATGAAGTCCATTTAACAACAAAAAAAAAAAAAAAAAAAAAGCTAGAGAAGCAAAGAAAGACTTGGACTGCTCCACATACAAGGGCGAAAAAGGTGTTATTTACAAGTTATGTTTCAAAAAAGGCCAATTTGACTACTCTGTCAACTTTCACATTTTGAAGTTCTTGAATGCAAAGAAAAATAGCAATGCATTACGATGTTCAATTTTCACTGAAACTTTCCAAATTTGAACTTGACAAATACTTGGGTAATATTTTTCTCGAACGTAAAGTATTCATGCATTTAAATTGGTTGGTGTGCTATAAGATAGAATATGGGTATGGTATCACACTTTGATTTAGGCAAAACATGATCGGGTACTTATCAAAGAATTGTCAAAATTCAACAAAATAGTAAGGAGTTGAAATATTTCGGGTTAAGGTTCATTGCATTTTGTCAAGATATGTCCTTGTAAAGATAAACCAGTGGTATCAAAGTGTTATTGTTGTTGTATGAGTATTGGATGAATATTATCAAAGTTGATTGTTGTGTTCATTTTGACTTTCAACTCTCGCCCATAAAAAAAATATCTCCCCTCTATAAATATTAACTTGTGTTGAACACCAAAAATAAGTTACACTGATCTTTAAAGTTTTCAACAATACAAGCTTCACCGCACCAACTCCCATTCCACAAAATGGCCACAATGGAAGCTAACACTATTCTCCAAGTCAACCCACAAAGCACCATAGAGCCAGTGCGTCCTTCGGTGAACTTCCCTCCCTCGATTTGGGGTGATCGCTTCCTATCATTCTCCCTTGACAATTCGGTAAGAGCTCGAATTAGTTAGTTAGGGGCAGAATAGGGGTCAAGAGGGTCCACTAACCCCAGTCACCAAAACTTGTTGTATTCTTATTTTGAAAATCTGATTTTTTTATAATAAAAAAAATGAATTGCACCTCTAGTTGTAAGCAATAGAAATAGAGAATATAGCCATATATATAGTGACCTGACTAAAAGGTTCTGGTTTGGTCTCTATGACTTAACTACTCACACAAATCCTATGGTGCATGCACATAGTTGCAAAATATTGTTGCACTTGTTAAACCAAAAAAAATGCATTGTTTGATTTTCTAGCAATTGGAAGCATACAGTATAGCTATGGAGCAGCCGAAAGAACGACTGAGAAGATTGATATTAAACCCTGCTATGGATTCAAACGAGAAATTGAGTTTGATTTATTCTGTGTACCGTCTTGGTTTGACATATCTTTTCTCGAAAGATATTGATGGCCAACTTGATGAACTTTTTAACCAACTTGACTTGCAAAGTTACCAGGAAATCGATCTCTATACAATATCTATTCACTTTCAAGTCTTTAGAATCTTTGGTCACAGATTTTCTTGTGGTAAGTCACTCATAAAATTGGTTACACAAGGATATAGCTAGTCATGTTCAAACAATTTGATGTTGGCGGTTATGCAGATGTGTTCAACAAGTTTAAAGACTTTAGTTCGGGTGAGTTCAAGGAAGACATTGCTACAGATGTGAAGGGTATGATATGTTTCTATGAGAGTGCTCAGTTAAGAATAAGAGGGGAATCTATTTTAGATGAAGCCAATGCATTCATAGAAGCTAAACTTAAAACCATTGAAAAAACACTCCAAGGAACACTTGCACAACAAGTGAAACATGTGCTAGAGAGACCATATAACCGAGGGCATCCAATGGTAGAAGCAAGGCGGTTTTTAATTGACTTTGAAGAAGGAATTGCAAGATATGAATCGCTACTAACGCTTGCAAAGGTGCATTTTAACTACTTGCAACTCCTACAAAAGGAAGAACTTCGAACAATTTCAAAGTAAGTTATTCTAGGATTAAAAATAATAACTTCCAATTGTACAAATAACAACATGGTAAATGATAACGCGTTTATGATTTTGGTTTAGGTGGTGGAAAGACATGGACTTAAAAGTGAAAATGCCTTATGTAAGAGATAGAGTACCTGAACTTTATGTATGGGTATTGGCATTATTCATGGAGCCTTATTACTCCCAAGCCAGAATAATAACAACAAAAATCATATTGTTTGTGTTGGTGCTAGATGACACATATGATGCATATTCTACTATTGAGGAGGCCCGACTTCTAACCCGTGCAATAAATAGGTATACGTTATTATACTCATGTATCAAGTTGGTGTATTAACATGTGTAATCTCATATTGTTAAACCATATTTTGATCTACCTATTATGATTAAATCCTAAACGCGATAATAGAAGGATGAAGGTGTCAAGAATTATAATAAAAGAAGGTGTTGATCTCGGTTGAGATCAAATTTCGTGTTCTTGAGTTGTTTACTAACAATTGATATTAGAGTTTAGAGGTTTTAAGAGTCATCTTTCCAACCAAAGGGGAGTAGCCCCGTTAGCTGCAGGGCAAAGAAGAAAGAACTGGCCGAAAAAATAATCAATCCACCATTCTTTCTTCTCAGCCTTGCATCGATCCTTTATTCCTTTACTATATGATATTAACTGTTGTTTTGATCTTTTTAGGTGGGACATTAGTGCTATGTCGCAACTTCCGGAATATATTAAGCCATTCTATGAAATTGTACTCAATGAGTATGCTGGATTTGACAAACCACTACCTCACCAATGGACACCATATATCATTGAGACTTCAAAAAGAGCTGTATGATTCCATTGGAGATTATGCTTCACTTGCATTCTTAATAATTTACAAGCAGCATGGTAAACTTATATTATTCTATTTTGTTCATTTATGTTAGTTTCAAGACTTGGCCAGAAGCTACCTTCAAGAGGCTGAATGGAGACTTTGTGGAGAGGTGCCATCATTTGAAGAGTATATGAAGATTGGGTTATTTACTTCTACACATGATCTTCTTTGTAAGTCTGCTTTGATCGGTATGGGCAAGATTGTCACGCAAGAGGCTTTAGCTTGGTACGAAAGTGATCCAAAGATGCTAATAGCTACAGAGTTAATTGGAAGGATCGAAGATGATGTCGTGAGTGTTGAGACATGAAATTAAACTTACTTATACTAGCTTTTTGTTAACAAAATGATTTTGTATGACCAGTATATATAGCTTGGTCATGACAACAACATAACATATAGTGTTATATATTCTAATAACATTTGATGTCCATATGAAGTTTGAGCGTGAAAGAGGTCCATCGGCCACAAGTGTAGATGCGTATATGAAGACTTATATGGTGTCAGAAAATGTGGCTGTCGAGGCACTTAAAAAAATGGTTGAAAACTCATGGAAAGATATATATGAAGGGTGTCTAAAGCCAAAAGAAGTCCCAATGGATCTACTAGCTCCAATCGTTAATCTCGCACGAATGACAGACGTGGCGTACAAGTACAATGATGGGTTCACTTTTCCAGAAAAGACTCTTAAAGGATATATCGAACTCTTGTTTTGTGTTTCAGTCCCCATATAGTATCAAGCGTGTGTTATAACTTATAAGTGGTTACTGGTGTGTATCTTGCTTATGTAACAATGTATTGAATAATGATATGATATCCGCAATAAAAATATTGTAAGAATTAATGTTACATACGGCTAAAATGTTGAAATTAAAGAAGTATTGATGTGCAAAATAAAATGTTAGTCTGATAAAAGAAAAACAATTACATGTCTCTCTATAAGGTCTATAAAGTGATGTAGGATATAAGAAAATGAGTTTTATTTCATATTGAATAATAAAATACATTAAAGAGGTATTATCTTTAGAATGATTTGTACTGTTAATCTCTATTATTCATTTGTGTCCCAACTCTTTTAAAAAAATCAAAAGTTAAAGGTAAGATTCAAATTCAATGATATGATCTCACTCTTTTTGTCAAACGATTAATATATGATATATTTTCTATCCTCGATTATCTTCACAACATACGCAATTATATAGTATACAATATACATATACATATACAAGGATGGGTTAAAATAAGAACTAGCTAGGTTAAGTTATGAGAACCATAAGAACTCACTTATTAGCCACACATTTAATTGTGTTCCACCGGTGTAGTCATTTTGTTATACCGGTATAAGGACGACGTAATTTTTTTTTTCATTTTTTGTATATTTTTTAGTTAGTCATTTTTACATCATTGGGTAAAAAAAAAATTCGCATTTTACGTCGGAGTTTTCACGGTTCTCACAACTGGAGTGAGTTCTCAACTGAACCGAATCCTATATATATACACACGTACATGTGCGTGTATATAGAAAGTGACTTAATTTCAAAACTAATAATATTTTGAGAATTGTGAGAACTACGTTATACACTTATGCTTATTACTTTGATAGTGAGACACAAAACGATTATGTAATCGCCTTTGTACAGTTCTCGTAGTTCTCTACACACAATAACTTAATAAATACATGTAGTGACTCAGATAGTAAAATTAGTAAAATTAGTGACTCAGATAAGACAGTGATGATTTTATAATTACGTGGTTATATATGGTTCCATCATTTAACACTAATAATAACTTTTCTATACTTTATACTTAAAGCTAGTGACAACAGGAAGATGACCTGGAGCAGCATACTATCCACCAAATAAGATAGCACCATCAAACCCGAAATAACATAAAAAAAAATTCAATCTATTTTGAATAAACATATACAGATATAAAGAAACACGTGAGATCATATCTGAAATAACACAACACAAACATATTTACTAGATGTTTTTAATCAGTTGAGAGTTAGATCATATACCTTTAGCCAACACATTAACACATGTATGTTCAGATTATACTCTAATGTCACTAGTTCCATCATCTAGTGTTAATTAGTACACTATTTATGTTCCAAACTAGTGATAGGTTACTATAGGCCATTGGCTAGGTTAAAGGATTGTTTTTATGCTATAAGGGATTTTGGTAATTAGTTAAGGCAAATAGGTGAGGAGCACACGAATAGGTATTCTCCCATTATGTAGACCTGGAGGTAATAAAGTGTCGGGTTGTTTTGGTCTTTAGGTGTTGGGTTAAGGAGAGACCAGGAGGTTATTCTTTCCTAGCGCCTAGCACATCTTTAGAGCCTTGTAATTCCAAGTCATTACCAGTCCACCTAGATTACTCCTTCGTACTTTCGGGGGTATTGTGATTAGCGAGACCGAGAGGTGAACTAGTCTTTCAATACCTTAGCAGTCCCTAGTGAGATGAGACCGAGTGAAGATCCAACCTAGATATCGGTGATTTACATGTCCCTTAGGGTTTTCCAAGAGGTGTTAGTTAGACCGGGAGGAGATCTTGCACACTTTAGGGTTTTCCTAAGTCAACCATATTTTTAGGAACCCGGTAACCAGTCTTTATCCAATTTCGAGGGTTGTGAGTTGTTGGTAGCATTCTTAACCTAGGTAGTTTTCTTTCGCCATATTTGAGTTCCGATCTAGTTTCCTCAGTTCTCTTATATTCGTTTTTGTCTTGGTTATTTTATATGATTTATTATTTAATTAAGACAATTCTCAAAAATTAAATTTATTAGGCTAGGAATCGATAGAGGTTCAGTATCGAGAGTCGTCGGATTGTGTCTATGGTTCAATAATCTAAACTTACTCTACTACATCGCGACCGGCGCAGTTGTCGTTTGTGTTTGGTTTAGTAGATTTTTCCATTTTAAAACTTGTTTGAATTTAACATATACACATCTTCAGACATCAAGACTTGTGCAAATGGGAGATTGTTGGAACTGCATGCCCAGGTATCGACATTTGACAACACTACTACCGATGTAAGATCTAAGGGTTACACCGAGAGCAAAAAGTAAGTACTGATTGTTATAAGAATTAAACGATCTAACACAAATGCGCATTATGGAGATGATTATTAGATAATAATCAAGAAGCGTTAAAGTGATGAAATTTCGAGAATAATTAAGTAGTGTTCAGGTGATGATTACTAGAAACTAATCGGATCAAGGCATTAACTGTTAAGTTGTAACAATTGAGAATTAAACGATATATATTAAATAAGATTTATTTATTTGTTTGTTTCGTTTAATAATAACATGCTTGATTAGTTAGTTAAAGTTGTTAATTATAAGGGGCTATAGTCTATTTATTCAATTATCATGGAGAGAGAAAACAAGAGAGAATGGGAAGAGCCACGGCGACGGCAACGAAGGAACCATCAACGTCAAGGGGATCAAGGAGATACTTCTGAGGAGACGACCTTCTACGTAACAAACCTACCAAGTCAATGCTCGGTAGGGATGCTTTGGAAAGAATTCCGCAATTGTGGGAGAATGACCGATGCCTACTTAGCAAGGAGGAGAGATAGAGCTGGGAAGTTTTTCGCTTTTCTCAGATTTGCTAATGTGAGGAATAATGATGAAATGGTGAAGGCATTAAGGAATATACAGATCGGGGGTGGACGAGTAAGTGTGAATGTGGCTAAGTTTTCGAAGGATGATAAGGCTGAAGGACCACCAGTGAGGAGGAGGTTCCCTATTCCTCCTCCGAATGGTAGAAGTGGCGATAACAGGGCTCCTAACAACTTTGAAAGAATGGACGGAAGTGGGAGGGACGCTTTTGCTCACCATGATTGGAACCTGAACCAACGACCAGGGGGTGTTAATGTGGGTCAACAGCAACATTTGCAACAAGAAGACTTGGTAGTTCTCATTCCTGGAAAGTCATATCAAGCCCATAGTTCGTTTTCGAAGGTCTCTTTGATTGGAACGGCTAGAAACATTCTCAGGTTGTGTCGCTTAGACGATTTCATCAAGACCATCGAGGACTTCAGGATTGGCGTGAAGTATGTCAATGGGTTGAAGGTTCTCCTAACTTTCATATCCACTGCATCGGCTAGGTCTTTTTTGGTTGAAAGGAAGGAGGAGTGGGGTGAATGGTTCTCTTCCTTAGAGATGTGGGAAGGCCAGAATCTGGATTTTGAGCGTATTGCTTGGGTCAAAGTTCTCGGAGTTCCAATTTCCCTCTGGGACAAAGAGGTCTTTGATCTAATCGCCTCAAAGTTCGGTAGAGTTTTGCATAGTTCCTCGGCATCCACTCGGGACGGCTCATTGGCTATGGAAACTGTTGGGGTCCTTACTAATCGAGGTGGTAAAATAGCGGAAAGGGTGACGATTCAATGGAGAAGACAGACGTTTTCTGTTTGGGTGTCCGAAGTCGATGAGCTTTGGTGCCCGGATTTTGTCTTGTTGGATCTTGAGAAAAACAGGTATTTAGATCTTATGAGAAATCGTGGTAATCATGAGTACAAGGTTCCCAGTCCAGGTCCCAGCAGGGAGAGGGAGATTGAGGTTGAATCGGACGCGGAAATGGAGGAGGGTGAAATTCCGGCAAATGAAGGTATTCCGGTGACTGAGGGCAGTGACGAAGTCGTCGGGAATTCGGTCGGACAGTCGGATAATACAGTAGCCGTTAACCTACCTTGGAGAATGAAGCACCTGTGGAGATGGAACGACGCATGCATGGGGAAGAGAAACAATTGCATGTGGAACATTCGGTTTGCATGGAGAAACAAAATTCATTAATGCTGAGGTGGGTCCCAATACACAGAATGTCTCATCAAATGTGGAGGGTGTTAATTATCCAGTAAGGCCTATTGGGTTCAATTCTCGTAAGCGGGCCAGGAGAGATGTTTGGACTGATGCGGACTTAATTGATTTAAATTCCCCACCGCCTAGGCCCATTAACCCAGACATTGTGAAAAATCTTTTTGTGGACCAGACAAGGAGTACTAGGGGGGGTACTGGGAAAAGGGTTAATAGACACAATAATTCCATTGCCGACAACACCCAACTCGGTGACCATCCTACCCCTGGTCCGGTACTCGGTGATCCTTTAATCTCTGACCCGGTAGTTGTTCAAGAGAATGGCCAAGGGCGATCTAATGAAGACAGGTCTATCTTTGAGGAAGGAACGGCCACTGCAAATGTGGGGGAAGCGTTGGGGATTAACTTGGAAGGGGCCCTTAATGAGTTATTCCAGGATATTCGTAGTGAAGGAGATGTTACAGTGCCCCAATGACGATGATGTCTTACAATGTTCGGGGGATCGGAGAAGACCGTAAGGTCCTATCCGTGGGTGATTTAGTGAAAGATAAAAAGCCGATGATTTTAGTGTTACAAGAGACCATGATGGCCGATGGGTCTAATATACAGGTGTGAAAGTTGTGGGGTTCCAGACCTCTTGAATTCGATTGGGTTAACTCCGAAGGTCGATCCGGTGGGCTGTTATGCTGCTGGGACCCAGGTTTCTTCTCGAAACTTAATCTGTTCCGACATCGAAATTTCATGATCGTGACGGGTAAGCTGGTACAATTTGACATCATCCTTAATGTTGTGAACGTCTATTCTCCGCAAGGGGTGGGACGGAAAAAAGAATTATGGGACCTGATCTCACAAAAGATGAACTCAATGGATGGGTATTGGGTGATATTGGGCGATTTTAATGCTGTACAGGTCCCGGTGGAAAGGCTAAACTGTGAGTTTAATCCTTCCTGTGCGGAGGCGTTAAATGATTTTGTGGAAGAAAATGGGTTATTGGAGTATCCAATGGGGGGAAGAAAGTTCACTCGGGTGTCTAAAGATGGTAAAAAGCTGAGCAAGATCGACCGGGTGTTTGTGTGCAATCAGTTTTGGAACAAGTGGCCGGACGCTTCATTGACCGCCCTTCCCAGATTGGAGTCGGATCACAGCCCACTTTTGTTATCTCTAACGGCTCTTAATTTTGGTTCACTCCCTTTCAGGTTCTACAACTCGTGCATTGGTAGACCCGGTTTAGAAGAAGTTGTTGTCTCGGCATTACAGGCGCAATCAGCGGCTGGCCCGGCTGATTTGGGGCTAGCAAACAAACTCAAAAATGTTAAAGAAGCAATTAAGGTGTGGCAGGCACAAGACGTGATCGAAGAAATGAAGAAAAGCGTAAGTTGATTGAGTCCATTGGTGAGCTGGATGCGGCAATGGAGGATAGAACGCTGACGGATGATGAATTAACAAGGTGGGCTGAAAATAAAATGAGTTTGGAGGAATTGAATTCGGTCATAGCAGCGGATTTAAAGCAACGTGCGAGAATAAAATGGGCGATTGAAGGCGACGAGAATACGGCTTATTTTCACGGCATTATTAATATAAAGAACGGGTCAAATAGAATCAATGGAGTTTATGATAAAGATGTCTGGATTACGGACCCGACGAAAATAAAATTGGCGGCTTGGAAGTTTTTTGCTTATAGATATCGTGAACCCAATTTTCATCGTCCGCAATTCCAATGTCCAAATCTCAAGCAACTGTCTTCGGGTGATGCAGCTGAATTGACGGGAATTTTTTCTATTGAGGAGGTGAAAAAGGCGATATGGGATTGTGGAAGCGAAAGAGCACCCGGGCCCGACGGTTTCAACTTCGGTTTTTTTAAACATTTCTGGGAGTATGTAAAGGACGATATTATGAAGATGATGGCTGAATTTCACGAACATGGAGTTATAAATCGGGGTTGCGGCTCTTCCTTTATAGCTCTTATACCAAAATGTAATGACCCGTTGACTTTCAACGACTTCCGCCCGATTAGCCTGATTGGGAGTTTATCGAAGATCATATCGAAAGTACTTGCGAACCGTATCAAGAAGGTGATTCAGAAGTTAGTTTCGGAAGTTCAGTCAGGATTCTTATCGGATAGAAATATTTTGGATGGTCCCTTGATGGTAAACGAAGTGATTTTATGGGCAAAAAAGATGAAGAAGGAAATTTTTGTTCTTAAAGTTGATATTGAGAAGGCGTACGACTCCATCAGTTGGTCATTCATCGATAATGTGCTTTTGCAAATGAACTTCCCGGATCGATGGAGGTCGTGGGTGAGAGGTATCTTGCACTCAAGTAGGGCGTCCGTTCTCATTAACGGATCCCCTTCTTTGGAGTTTGAAGCTTTTCGAGGTGTTCGCCAAGGGGACCCTCTTTCCCCGTTCATTTTTATTCTCGCTATGGAAGCGCTCACCGGTTTTGTGGGGAAAGCAAGGGATCTTGGAATTTTTCGAGGAGTTAAACTCCCTCATGACGGCCCTACTATGACCCATTTGATGTTCGCGGATGACATTGTGTTTATGGGGAGAATGGGGTGAGGGGAATATCCGAAACGTAATACGAATTATGAGGTGTTTTCACCTCATATCTGGGCTGCGAATAAATTTCCAGAAAACAAATCTGTTTGGTGTAGGTGTTGCAGGGAATAGTGTGGAGCAAGCGGCAGCCTTGATTCATTGCAATGTGGGAACGTTTCCTTGCAAGTATCTTGGGTTGATGATTGGCGCTAATATGGGTCAAGTCCGATATTGGAGTCCTGTTATTGACTCCTTTAAAAAGAAACTTTCTAAGTGGAAGGCGAAACACCTATCCTTCGGTGGCAGGCTCACATTACTTCGAGCGACTTTGGACAGTTTACCGCTGTACTTCATGTCGCTTTATCGGGCTCCAAAAAGTGTGCTTGATGCCCTCGAGGCTCTTAGACGAAGGTTCTTTTGGGGAGGGGACTATGTTAAGGCGAAGACTAGTTGGATTTGTTGGGAGAAAGTAATCGGGCCAGTTGACAAGGGTGGCCTCGGGTTGGGGTCACTACAAAACACCAATATTAGTCTTCTCACGAAATGGTGGTGGCGCTTTAAGACGGAGAAAACGGCGCTGTGGAATCAAGTAGTATCGGCAATTCACTTTCAACCGGATGGGTGGTCTTACATGCCGGTTAAGCCGGTTTTTCTGGGGTGTGGACAGGAATTAATAAGGTTGAGAAAGACTTGTGGGATGCTAACATTGATGCTCGTTCCTGTTTAAAAGGCATTGTGGGGGATGGTAGATCTATTCGATTCTGGATAGATCTTTGGTTGGGTGAAAAGCCGCTAATGTATCAGTTTCCCAGCCTTTTTAGGCTGGAAAATAACAAATGAGTAGCTGTTGCAGATCGCAGATCAGCTTGGGATTGGAAGCGAAGCCCGCTGGCTGCTGAGGAACGTCTTGAACTGCTGAATCTTTTTGGGCTGCTGTCCAATCTGCAACAACTGGCTGAGAACGCTGACCAATGGGCCTGGAATGATGGGCCCGTGAACCACTTTGCAGTTGCGGATGTCAAGTGTCTGCTGGCACAGTTCTCTGTCCCGTATTATCCGTTTCAATGGATTGAGGGCGCTCCAAAAAAGGTGAGTATATTCGGGTGGCGAGCCGAGCAAGATCGACTTCCCACTATGATGGGTCTAAAACGAAGACGAATCCTGAATGGGTCCTCTACGTGCAAGCTATGCGGACATGGGGACGAGGATGCGGATCACCTTTTCACTGGGTGCTTTGTTGCGGCTTGTGTATGGCAAAAGGTTAGTACGTGGTGCAAGATTCCTCGATTTATGCTTTTAAAGTTCGAGATCTGCTGGAATGTTACAAATCAGTTGGTATTGAAAACATTAAAAGAAAATGGGTGAGATTGGTGATTATTGGCGCTTGTTGGACAATTTGGAAAGCACGCAACGCATTGGTCTTTTCCGGAAAGCGAACCAATCCAGACTTGATCTTTGGTGAGGCCGTGGCCATAGTTTTCATTTGGGCGAAGCATAAGGTGAAAGGTAATGTATGGACATGGGAGAACTGGCGTAAATTCAATGTCCCGATGTCATAGTTTTTATGTAATAGGGCGAACTGTTATCATGTGTAGCTATATTGTCTAGCACCTTGTTAGGCATTGGGTGTGTAAAACTCTTTTGGGTGATATGAATGAAAAGTTTTTTTGCCGATCAAAAAAAAAAGTTAAAGTTGTTAATTAAATTAATCAAAAGGAAAATAGATAATTTGTTATTTATTTATCTAGGTTAAATAATTTAAGAGATGATTTGTATAAATTATCTTGGAGATAATTGTCTGATTTGTTTGAATTACCTAATTTGTTTTAAATAATTTAATCAGACATATCCTACCTGTTAAAGAGAATAGTGAGAGCCTATTAGAAATAAACCCAAATCAGGTTTAAGGGATTATAAATAGAGGGTTTCATGATTCAGTTTTATATAGACAGATAGATACAAAAAATCAGAGTAGACACCTAAAACCCTAGCCACTCCTATTTCCCTATTGGCTGCACCCCACCACCGTCGGCCCCACTCTACCATTGGTGTCACTGCCCCGACCATCCAGCCGCCGCTAGTGTGCACACTGCACACTGCCCCAGCGCAACCCTATGCCCTGCCGAGCGTCGTCTCACACGCCCATAGCCGTTGTCGCACATCGACTTCGTTGTTGCTATTCCATTCAAATCATTTTTGTTTGTTTGGCAGTTTCGGTTCGATTAGATTCCACGTGGCTAGCTGGATCCATAACATGCTTGAGCGAGAGCTGGCGCGAGCTACTAGCCGTTAGTGGGCTCGCGTGTGTTAGCGAGGTCAATATAGCCGTTGGCAGTCAACTAGTCGTTAGCCAACGGCTAGTTGTCCTATTTAAATACAAAAAAAAACTAATTTTTATTCACCAAACAAATCAAATACAATATTCAATCAAGTTATACTTCAAAAATCAAGCAAACAAAAAATGGACTCACAATGGCAAAATTGCTAATAACCCGCAATGGAGTTTTTTGATGAAGAAGAGCATGATGTTAGTCCAACGAATGAAATCGAAGTTAACCTAAGCCAAATGCCACCGCTTTCACTTTCACCGGATTTAGTCCCGGATACACAACCACCAACAACTCAAAGGAGAGGTGGTAGAGGTGGTGGCCGAGGTGGTGCTAGAGGTGGTGGCCGAGGACGGACGGCCAGCCGAAGTGGTGCAAGGGGTGGTGCTAGAGGTATGTATTTTATTTTAAATATATATATTTTTTAAATATACATATTTGATTTTTTAACATTAATTTTTTTTCCTTATGTAGCCGATTATCAAAAGGCTAAGATTTTTTTGCGACGAATCCGAGACCTCTTTCATGAGCAAGTTGGTAGCACTATGCGTTCGGCCGATATGATTTCCGGCCGGTGGGTGGAGATTAGGAAATATGTGGGTTTGTTTACGAACCTTCATAACAGGAACGCAGCTCGAGTGCGAGGTGAGCGGGTCAAGTGATCTTGGCGTGTATCAATTTACTTGTAACGAATGGAAAGAGGAGGTCTTGCGCAAGTACAAGACCAACAAGATGTGGGATGAGGACTATTTGTGGAGAATCCTACGTAATTGCTCCAAATGGGTGGAACTAATTTCTGTTGAAGACATGAGCGAAGGCGGCGGCGGCTCATCATCAAAGCGAGCCAAGACGTCTTCATCGAGTGGGTACATCTCCTCTACGAGCTCGGATGCTCACGTGGGGGTTGACCTAAACAATGATAAGGGTCTTCCCCGTCTCCCCTTGGTCGACCCGTTGGAAGGGACAAAACAAAGGCTAAACAACATGTTAACGAAGCCGATGCGGAGTTCTCGGGGGAAATAACCAAAATAAGGACGTCAATGGAGATGCCGGCCAAAGCTAAATTTCATAAAGTTCGAATGAGGGACATGGACTTTTCAGTGAGAGACTTTAGCAACATACCAATGCCTCGTCGAAAGATACTTGAACTAGAACAAGCGCGTCTCGTGAAGGAATACGGGATGGAACAAGAACACCCTATCGACGAGGAAGAGTAGTTTATTTCTTTTAAGTAGTTTATTTTTTTTATTATTGTATGTGTTTTTAATTTTTTTTATTAATGAAAAATTTACGTTTATTATTTAATTTGTGTTACAAATTTAATTATTATAAATTTAAAATAACAAAGTTTAAAAAAAAATAAAAAATAAATAAAAACTGGATAAAGCTGTTGCTCACCTCTAGCCACAACACCATCAGGCTAGTGAACCAGAGCTTTATCACCCTGCCAACTGGGCGCTTACGTGGCTAAATATGAGAGGATAGAGCCATTGTTCACCTCTAGCCACAACGGATAGTCTTAGGGTATTAATATTAGAGTTATAAATTGTTGTAGGTTAGATGTTAACATTAGAGTTATACATTGTTTACGGTTAGACGTTAACATTGGAGTTATACATTGTTAATTATTTTAGGTTATGTGCTACTCGAATCTTTCTTGCATGTAACTGTTAAAACGTATAAGTCTATTTTATATGTAAAATTAATGTTTCATATTAGATTTCTTAACCCCGGAACGTTTTCAGGTATAATCCAGTGATATGATATAATATCATATAAGAAATACAATGTAATATTGCATAATGCTATGTAATATGATACAATATGATATACATTAATTATACATTTTTATACAAATTTCTTTATTTGATGAAATCACTATTAATTTTAGATTAATCTCGTAACAACAAGCAACATTCACCAAGAAGCTAACACGTGGAACGTAGCCGTTGCTGCACAAGCTTCATCTCTCTCTCTATATATATTTATCTCTCTATATATATCTCTCCGATCAGACCCAGTAGATAGTTATGGCGTCTCCGGTGACCGGAGAACTCAACACAGCCGTAACCAACTTCAATTCCCTTAATTCTGCTGAACATAACTTAAACTCTAGTCCTCAGCCTCATGGTTCAGATGGTTCTTCTCGGGGATGGTATTAACATCATGTTGCATTATGTTCATATGTTTTTGTTATTGAGTTTGTTTATGTTTGGATCTTGTTTGTGTTTTTGACAGAGGAAACGAAGTAAACGGAAGCCGAGGCGATTCGACAGTCCTGTAAGATTTTGCTTCTGGTTTGGATCTAGTTATGGATTTTGTTGTTGATGATTATTTAGGAAATTTTTTTATATAATTAACATTGTTGTTATGGTCTTAATAGTTGTTATTTATTTTTATTTTTGTTAACGGGGTTAGTGGCATGTCTCTTCATAGTCCAGGTAGATATCCATACCTTAGACAGAATTACTTAGTGGCATGTCTCTTCATAGTTCATTATTAGTTTGACGCTTGAGAAATGGCGCCAAACCGTTCTAGCATAAACGACCGTCCATTGTTAGTTTAACGATCAAGAATTGGGCCAAACCGTTCCAGCAGGAAACTGACGGTTTCGTAAAACCCCTTGACTTGTTTTCCTAGAGAAATTTGCTGGCAACAATATTTGATGTGATTGACTTGAGAGTTGAGAAGCTTTAGAATCTATGTATATTATAGGCAAATTGGATTTTAATAGTCCAAACTACGACTCAATGGCCGATATATAAAAAACGCCTCAGACCTTGAGGTGCACGCCATGCAGTCTTGGGTCTATTGGAGGAGGCTCGTAGTTATAGTTGGTTTACTAGATAAGAAACCTGATATGTAAGCGAGATGTAGTTTCTGGTTGTAGATAAAGGTTATTTGGTTGTATATAGAGCAACATATCATGTACGTGAAGCTATCGCCTAAGCTTTTTGGACCTAAACGCCTAGGATAGCGCCTGGCTAGCGCACACTCTACATGCAGGTCTAGCATTATTGTAAGGATTTACAGCTATGAGAAACAAAACTAGGCATCAGTTACTTAGATTTATCGTTTAACAACATTTTTAGTATATGTTAATATTCTTTAACCGTCTCCTGTACATGGCACGGAATTAACGTTTATGGTTTCATCAACAGGTGCTACGCGATCCCTCAAGTTCATGTTTAAGGTGAGGCTTGCCTTATGGTTATTTCTTGTTACATAAAACCGTAAAAGTAACCGTCATCTCTTTTGCATACAGTTTGCGAAAACAAAAGTCTCCAACTAACGGCTTCAAACCCCGGCCCCAAGTTCACACGCTATGATTCAAGCAGCGGAGTTTAAAACTAGTCTTGGAACTGACTTTCCTAGCTGTATAAAGACGATGAGTAGCTCACAAGTCATCTCTGGTTTCTGGTTGGTAATGTCTCTGTCCTTAACTGCTTTCAATCGGTTTTTATCAACAAAAATGACAAAACAAAATCAACCCCCCCCCCCTCTGCGCGCCCGCGCGTGTTCTTTCTTGGTTTGTAGGGCCTTCCGCTTCGGTTCTGCAAGTCATATC